>JASCZW010004766.1:0-159044 GCA_034211315.2 Aedes japonicus
ACTAATAGCTGTTGCTTTATTTGATATGGTGTACCGGTGCACAATTAGATTAATCCGAAGATCTTTTCTCATCTTTTATTGCTCATTCCTAATTTTTTAATGCTGATCACACGATTATTTGTTGGCACAGGCCTTAATAATTTAGTGGCACTTTTTTCATTTTTTGGTGCTTTTTCTGAATTACTAAGTGCAGGTAAATATTTTAGCCGTTCCTATCCTAGGCGATCTTTTAAAAAACTACGCCGAAGCTTTTTTGCTCATGTGAACAGCAGCGTTATTTTGTCGAAAGATGAACTTGTTTTTTATATATTTATTTATATATTTATATATTTAATTGTTATGTTTTGTATTCTCCGTGCGTGGAGTAACGATTATGATGTAGAAGGAGATGTTCGCTCATCACCATGAGGCACCAAGAGCGGACAGTAATGTTTTTGCTAGAATGAAAGATATGAAGAGAAAGTGTTGAAAGATGATTGAAAATTGAGCAAAAGGGCATAGGTACAGTGGTACTCGAACCAAGGGCGTCGACTTTTGCCTAACATCCCACTGCGGGGTAGGTCGAGGCACGGACAAATCCGCCATCTCAACAGGTGTTTTTTATATTATTTTCATTAAATGGAATGAGAACACTGTTTAGTAGCTCCACATAGCTCACTGATCTACTTTCGGTAGAAATTATAGAGCAGCAGTTAGGACCATCGAGATTAAATTTATTTTCGTCGTAAAAAAATACATCATCCCATTTTGGCGTCCAACTCATGTGCTGCTTGGAAAAATTCTATCTCACTTGCATGTTCTTCAGGGTAAGGTGAGATTTTG
This sequence comes from Aedes japonicus, assembly GCA_034211315.2. NCBI lineage: Eukaryota > Metazoa > Arthropoda > Insecta > Diptera > Culicidae > Aedes > Aedes japonicus. Next base: position 823 of record JASCZW010004766.1, read on the forward strand.
GGCTTTTTTTCACCTGCAAATCAATTGTCCAGATCATCGCAAAGTTTGAGCAACACGTCTCATCATTATGGAAAAGTTGAGTTCCTATTTTGTTTCCGAAGCATTGAACGTTGCAAGTCTCACCAAGTTGTAGGGTATGTGTCCCGTAACTCAGCCTGATATACCAAGAGCGATTACATTATTTATTGTAATTAATTGAATAATTGAACAACAAATGAAATAAGACTTGTTATCCGCTTTTTTTGGTAATTCTGAAAAAGGTGTTCTACATCATCACCACCAAAAAGATGAAAAACTTACTTTTTTATGGCAGAAACACTCTAGGGATATGGATGTTATGTCGGTGTTTAAGCTCAATTTTGGTTCTATGCATGGATTCAACTTCGTCTCTTCCTCTAATTTTCTCATTAAAATAATTTTCGTACGGTTTTCTAGTATTATTTTTTAATCAGTTCATTGTTAGCACTTACTGAACTCAAAATTCCACAAATCATATTCAAAGAAAAATGTCTTCACTAGACTGAATACTTTTGCTTGTATTCAATCGACCGCAAAACATTTCAAACATTAGAATTTACATACTATTTCTTTTTTGGTTAGAAACTATCCTACACTGAAAATAAATTTTAGTTTATATTCACGAACTAACGAATCTGTTCGTATTTTTTCTGAAACAAAATCGATTTGTTGTTATTACGAAGATACCTTCGTAATTAATGGCGCACACGGAATTGTCAAAAGCACTAAGCATTTGTTGGCACATAAAGAATATTCATTCATTATACGAAATCAATTAAAAGAGCAACGGATATTTTGATACAAATTATAAAGAATCATCATCTGGTGGATGCATGTTTCATCGACTCGATATGTAGTTAAAAAAAATCACAATCACATGGAGTTGCCAAGCGTTTTATTTTTAAAGTTTCTGATATTGGATTCAAACCTGTATTTTTCGAAAGAACTGATACTGAATCCGTGGTTGATCTTACTAGGCCATGGTGACACGTGGAAAGATTCTCGATAAATGAGCTTTCGGCTGCGCTTTAATTTTTATTTTGGGAACAATAAATTCTTCCTACCCATTCCTGCAGCAAATCATCTTGCATGATTACGATAAAGTGAAACAGTGATTGGTTGGTCTTTACGAAATTGATTTCGTGCATTAAACAAAAAGGTATAATGATATCATTCCACCAGATAAAAGCAATATAAATGTTTCATACAATATACGAGACATTTGTTCCATGTATAAAATCCATGTTTACGAAACGAGTAAATGCCAAATTACGAAAACAAATGTTCAGTGCAGATATGATATTCTATTCCCAAAATTTACAGCCACATACTCATAAACACACATTGCAAATTTACCAATGACAATATAAAGGGTGAACACGAAATTATTGCGACACATTCAACAGGGCATAACTTTTTTACCATTGGGTAAAAATCAACCAAATTTTGCACACTTTCTCATTGATGTGTATTGTTTACATGCTGTCAAACTCGAAGTCGTGTTTTTCGATTCAACGAAAATGGAGGTGAACCAACGCAAGTCGAGAGAACAAATTCTTTCCAAACACCTGGAATTTCCTGACCTGCCCAAGCAACATTGCTAGTTTTATCGAGGTTTTAAAGCATTCTTCAAGTCTAAATCATGGAATACAGAACCGTCATAAAACCAAAAATGTTACTTGGGTGTCGCACCGGCAGTTGGGAAAATGTTGAACATTCACCATTCAACCGTCTCCAAAGTGTTAAAGCGGTTCCAGGAGCGGTTGACGTTGGACCACGGCAAAGGAGCTGGAAGAAAACCGGGACCGGAGAACAAAAAGACGGAGGGAAAGGTAAAGCAGATGATTAAAGCAAATCCCAACGTCTCAAGCCCCGTGATTTGGCTAAAAAGATCGGCATGTCGCAGAGCTACGTCCAGAATGCAAAGAAGGGAGCTGGACTACATACATACAAGGTACAGAACTTCCCAAACCGCGATGAGCGGCAACAATCGACGGCTAAAACTCGAGCACGGAAGCTCTACGAGAAGATGCTGACAAAATATGGCTGCTGTGTGATGGACGACGAAACGTATATAAAAGCCGATTTAAAGCAAATTCCGGGGTTGGAGTTTTTCACCGGCAAGAGCAAGTTCTATGTGGACGACAAATTTAAGAAGAAGAAAATGTCGAAGTTCGCCTCCAAATATCTCATTTGGCAGGCCATCTGCTCTTGCAGACTGAGGAGTGAGCCTTTCGTGACAAAGGCCACAGTAAATGGCGAGATCTACAAATCTGAGTGCCTCAAGAAGCGCCTTTTGCCGTTCTTGCAGCAGCACGATGAAGCTCCGCTATTTTGGCCAGATTTGGCATCATGCCACTATTCTAAAAGTGTCCTGGAGTGGTATGAGGCCAATTCTGTCCATTTTGTTCCAAAGGACATGAATCCGCCAAACTGTCCGGAGCTGCGCCCGGTGGAGCAGTACTGGGCAATGATGAAGCGGGAACTTCGGAAGAGCAAGAAGACAGTCAAAGACGAGAAGGACATGTTAAGAAAATGGAAAAAAACTGAGAAACTGGTACCGGATGACACTGTAAAGACTTTGATGGAGGGCATCAAGCGAAAATGCGTTCAATTTTACACTCAAGGCTCCATCGATTAACTTTTCCTTTGATTTTTGAAGTAAATATATGTATAAAACTACCCTAAAATTTTGGTTTGATTCTAAACATTATAAGAAAATTGGCATGACATTTTCGGTGTCGCAATAATTTCGTGTTCGCCCTTTAAAGCTATTTGATGTAAACATTAAGTCATAGTTAGGAACACATAACATAATTTAGCGCCAACTTTAGATTAGGGTGAATCTGGTTTTGTAAACAATGGCTTTCGTAGTTATTTTCTCTTGAACAAAAGGTCACAATTATAAATTAAGCACTCTTTGAGGAGGAAGAGCTTTATCTCTATCTGCTGATATATTAAATGTGATGGAATTGTATTCAACTTCCGATAAATTAGCAGACAAAGTATTTGTTTACAAAAGCAGGTTCACCCTAATCAAATGTTGGCGCTGAATTTATCCCTGAACTAAGGTCTACGGGTTTCTTTGCCAACTTACAATTCATTTGTCCGTATGTAGATTTAATTGTGAGCTTTTGACTATTTTATAAGTCTGAGGTGTGTTACAATAGATAGTGATCAGATTCAGTCAGATTCTGGACATTTGACAAACGTGCAGACAAACTGTAGCGTTTATCAATTGTTTGTCTATTATCGCTGAATTTGTGACAAATTTGGTACATAGGCCGAATGAAGTGGTTAGGCTTAGATTACATCTCCTAGCCCTATCATGCGATTCCGTTCTTGGTTTGGATGGAAAGTTTTGAGTTGCCCTTGGTGTTCTCCTGCATGCCATAATTTCACTGTTTTTCTCTTCTATTGCTTCTCTTCACTATTTGTTGATGACTGAAACCGTGTCTTTTACTTCGAGTTTAAAATTAAGTTTTTTTTAAATATATTTATAATCAGAAAGATCTCACCAATGATACTCTCCGGAATAACACTTTTTTTTTTGTCGTTAAGATGAAATTAGTCGATGTTGATTCGAAATTATTATCATGCACTCTTGCGAAAAAATAAATGCGACTATACATTATATTAACGTTGCTTATCCGCTCGATATATGCATGCTAAAAATGAGCTCACCACGTGGTGAGTGTTCAGCTCGAATTAAGTGCAAGTCTCGCAAGCGTGTATGCTCGCTGGCTTTGGTTGATGGTTCTGACCAGAAAAGTGCTGTTTTCTTAATTGCACTGGTCTAATTTTGATAATAAACTTTGTTTCACTCCGCAATCTGCAAAAATCAATATGACCCGCTTTGAGGCTACTGTTGATGAAACAACAAAACTGATATATTATTTTGGTCGGTTTACTATAATAATAATCATCATCAATTTACCCGTGCAAAACAGAAGAGAACAAACACTCTTCCTTCATATTCATATACGGAAGTTCCAACGAAAATTGTACCGGAATGCCCGAATTTTGCAACATCAGTCGAAAGTACAGCCTACGCTTCCTTTGTTTTACAATTTCAAACTTAGGGCATCTTCAACGGCGATCCAAATCGTGGATTGGATTTACTTTTTAAGACCAATCGCAAAAACATCGCTGCACCGGTGTTGTAAATTTTGTTTTATACTGGATCTTTTTTGCATCCTTTTAAAACTGGTATATGTTTAAAATAATATGTGTAAAACACTGTTCCAGAAAACTACACGCTACTTCATTAAACCAATTATTGAGTTAAATTTCAGCTTTTACTAAACAACAACTCAATTTTATTGAGTATATTCTGAGGTATATTTGTGAGCCGAAAAGTAACCGTGTTTTTCGCGTGTGATGCTGGCGGTGGACAAAAAGTTGTGTTTGCCTCGGATGCTGGTAACTACCTCTAGTTGCTCTCGGTGCTAGTGAATTGCTTTTTCTTTTCCAGCCACTGCATTTCCCGGAAAACGCTGACTAGATCGCAATGTGGAGTTTCCGAGATTCCGAATAGTATTGCGATCGCTCGGAAATGAAAAGTCATGAATTCTTCAAAGTAAACAGTCTGTTTATGAATAGATTGGTCATGATGAGCACCTGCAAATAGCTCATACAGATAAATTTTGGAGAAGCCTCTAGTTGACTCTTGTTGTCGCATAATGTCCCAGGAACATCTCCTTTGGCATGCGGAAACGCAGAAAGTGCTTCTCGTTGTACACAGAAACAAAAGTGTTCACGATAATGAAAACGGACCGTGAACTAGTTCACGTTTTCATGATTTTTACCCAAAAACGTGAACTAGTTCCCGATTACGTGATTCAGTTCACGGTGTATTTTGTTTTGTTCTCGAGCTCATGACTGTAGTTCACGGTTCCGGGCACGGATTTTTTTCCGTGTAGGTTTGCGTGTCGCTAAAGTTGTCCTGGAACAGCTTCTGATGACCGGAACAGAAATCACGGTCGACGTTGAGGCGTCATCCAGGATGTGACCCTCTCCGTTTCGACTCTTGTTTATCCACTACAAAACTACAAATCAGCATTATCTAATATCGTTTTAATGAAATGCTTGCAAACGAAAGAACAAGTATTCCTTGTCGTCAGCTAACGACGCACTACTGGCATTAACAATTTTTTGGTCAAACCAATCAATGGCAAAATGTTTGTGAAAAACCTGCGATCCCCGAAATAAACTTTTGATCATGATGTTGAATGATCGACAGGATGACAGGTGTTGACGTGTTTATCAACAAGAAATACAACATCGGTGCGGGGAACGCAAATTTGGTCTATTTTAGCTAGTTCAATTCAAGTTTCACTGAAGCAAATCAGGTATAAAGTTGATCTAAAAATAGACCACCGCTGAAGATGCCCTTAGGCTAAAAATGTGGCTTCCCGTCTAAATTCACATTCAAGACTACTGTCCACCTACAACTGTGAAACGAAATTCACCCGGTTCATTTGACAAGGTTATGTTCGGATGCTGTAAAATCTTATGTTTTTCCATTTTTTTTAAATATTTATTTTTTCAAAATTACACGCAGATAGTTCTATTCAGGTTGGTTTCGTTATCGCGTTATCTTTTTCCTTTCTATTTCACCTCATATCGACGATGTAATCTTTCATGGTTCCCTTTCTAAAGTTTTTTATTCAATCGGGTCGAAATGACCTCGTCCGATCAACATCGAAGAGTTCGTTCACAACCTTTGCAGTCAACCTGGTTCGCATCACTAACATGAACTGTCAAAATAAAATGTTTATGTTTGTTTACATCATACTGATGACTTGGTCCGTTTGGTAATTACGATTCAGAGTCAGACCTGACGCAGGGTTAAGACCGAAAACGACATTAGTGGATCGACGTAGCAGAAACTGTAAATAAATGTTTACAGCAAGTGTGTACACGTTATTTTATGGTTCTCTAATCAATTCTGATAGGTGATCCAAGATTTTCATCTTCAAAATAACGAGGCAATGGCTGTCGTTATGAGACCCGTTTCGTAAGTTTTTTTGAGAACAGAGTGATAGTATTTTTACAACAATGCATGGGTACTGAACAAAACTTGTTTCATTACTGTAAAAGTTGTCAACGTTAAAATTGCAACACAAAGTTTTTTGTCAAAAATCTGTCGTATAAACCAAATGTCTCATAGGTTTTGGGATATTTTTTTTTGTATATTTCTTTATTTTCCGTCGACCTATCTCCTCACATGGTGACAATCACCGACCCGTCTTCCCTACCAACTGAAAAAACTGGACCACCTGAGATATTAGAGTCACCTTGTTCGTGTTCAGACCTTCTCTGTGACGTTTGATGACACGAGAAATAGTAGAATTCATGATTCTCAATTTTCTATGAAACTTACAAGATATAAACATAACATTCAGAGCTAAAATTACTCTCAATTGTAAGCATTTTACACTAAAGGCAAACAAGTCGTAACTTTTTGTATGTGTTGCAATTTTAACGTGGGCCGTAGTAACTGAAAACATAAAAAAACCTAAGTTGGATTAGTTCCACGAGGTCTTCCGTAGTTCAACTTGATCTTAAGGGCATCTTCAGCGGTGGTCTATTTTTGGAACAACTTTTCACTTGATTTGCATCAGCAAAACTTGAATAGAACCAGCTAAAATAGACCAACTTTGCCTTCCCCGCACCGGTGTTGTATTTCGGGTTGTTAAACTCACCAACACCTGTCATCCTGTCAATTATTTCAAATCAGATATCAGATTTTTTTTTTCAGAGATCACAGATTTTTTTCAAACTTTTTGTCATGGATGGGTTTGACCAAATATTGTTTACTGCCAGTAGAGCGTCGTAAGCAGATTACTTGCTCTTTCATTTGGCTGAAGGTAAGTGTGTGAATGCATGCATTTAATCTTAACGAGTTTAGATAATGCTGATTTGTAATTTGGCAACAGATAACCAAGAGTCGAAACGGAGAGAACCACGTACTTGAAGACACCAAAAATTCATAATTTCAGAAAACGTCCCAAAAATTCCAGAAATTTCTAAAGAGCATCCTCAGAAGTTCAGAAAACATTCCAAGGATTTTTCCATCAACCCCAACTAAATCTGTTTTTCAAAGTTCTGAATATTTTTATAGTAAAGGGTGTACCGATCAAAACTTGGTGTGAGTAGATCAGAGTTTTTATTAATAAGTCAAATTCTGTTAAAACAGAATACGGGTCTCAAGTTCAGTTAATACAGACTACAGGTAAAATGTTCAGCTAAGCTTCCGTTTTACTGCATGCGAATTGCAGGGTATTTCGTTTAACACCTGCCATAAGGTTTTGTACAGTCTCCTTGTCCACATTATTCGCCGCAGAACGCCAGTTTGCCTTGAACTGTTTCTCGCTCACAAACTGGTTTTCGAGTCTTCTTAAGGTTCCGCTTGACGTTGGCCCAATATTGCTCGATTGAGTGGAGCTCTGGCGTGTTGGGAGGGTTCTTGTCCTTGGGCACCATTTGAACGTTGTTGGCAGCACACCACAAAACTTGCCTTTTTCCGTAATGGCAAGATGCCAATCCGCCAAAATAGAACGGAACAATTGTGTCGCTTCAGGAAAGGCAGTAGACGTTTTTGTAGGCACTCGCTGAGATAAATTTCCTGGTTGACGGTTCCTGTCGCAATGTAAACGTTGCTCTTCAATGCCACAGGTACAAATGGCCTGCCACACCAGAAAATTCTTCGCGAACTTCTGGACAGTTTAATGTGCTTGGAATTATCTGCCACCTTTCTTCGTCCGGTTGCCGTATAAAATATGCTGTCCAGGAAGCTGTTTGAAGTCTGCCTTGACGTAAATTTCATCGTCCTGTACCATGCAATCAAACTTCGTTAGCATCGTTGTGAACAACTTTCGCGATCATGCTTTGGCCGACGTGATTTCTGTTCATCGTCACGATTTGGAGTCACCACTTTCTTTTGAGTCGACAGTCCAGGTCGTTTTTTAGCTCTATCCACGGTTGAAAGCACCACTGACAGCTTCTTTGTGACATCTTAGACGGAGAGGTTGTGGCTTCCAGCTTTCGAAACAGCGGGCAACTACTTTTTGTCAATCGTTGTAGCACACCGGCTTTAATCGATTTCCCCCGATCCAGCATTTCCTGGCTGTCGACATAACGTTAATCGAACATTTTTAACACGTTGGTAATAGTTCGATTTAGCCGATATTCTACAATTTCGCCGACATTTGATAACTGTAAGTACTAAGCTCAAAATCAAAATAGATGCATGATACTACACGCACACATCTTCAAAATTAGTGGTGCGCAAAATTTTATAATGCACGATGAAAGAAAGTGCGTCAAGTTTAAGTTGACCAAATTTTGATCGAAACACCCTTTAAAATGCATCCCTCCTTTCAGAAGATAAGCATGAATATCCAGATCTCTAGTAAACCCGCAGAAAATTTCTCTACAAAAGGTTTTTCTAAAATGTATCTGTATGAGCTATTTTCGTGTGCTAATCATGACCAATCTATTAATGAACCCTTTGTTCACTTTGAAGACTTCATTAGTTTTCATTTCCGAGCAATCGACATAGTATTCTGAATCGGAATTTGCAGCCAAATTGTCGTAAAATCCACAACAGTCACAATTTCGGGAGCATCCTCATTTCGAACTTGCCAGCTTTTTCCGGAAAATGCAATCGTTGTTATAAACGCAGAGAACCATTCGTTTTTTAAGGAATGAAGCGAAAGCAATTCGCTAGCATCGGGAGCAACTTGAAGGAATTTTGAGCATCCGAGGCGAGCAACCCCATTTTCTATCCGGCACCAGCATCACCCGCACCAAACACGGCCACTTTTTGGCACAAAAGCTGAAATTTTACTCATTAATCAGATTTAAAATGATGGAAAATAGATCTGGTATAAAACAAAATTTACAACACCGGTGCAGCGAAGTTTTAACGTTTGGTCTTTAAAAATAAACCCCATCCACGATTTAAACCACCGTTGAAGATGCCCTAATAACCCAAAAACGAAAGACAACTGTCACCTCAAGCCAAAGGGCCGTTTGATAGAAACCATCATCAATGACATGCCTCCTCAAGGCCCGCTGAAAACATACCCTTTCCAGAAAATTTACCACCTCTTTGCTTTGGTACCATGGTTCTCCGACCATCCCACTTGCGTGACTATCGACAATTTGCAATCCGGTTGCACGATTTTCGGAGGACCTGAAATCCGCATCGCGGTTTCAGGAGCCCAAAACAAACCATAAAACCGAACTCACATAAATAATAACCGGACACTAAATTCCATTCCTCACCCATTTCATTCGGCTGATCTCGAACATGATCCGAAGCCATAAAGCCATCTCGACTCGCCCAACTCCGACTAACTAGTCATGGTCGACGCGGTTGGCCGCCACAACACACCGAGTCCCAGCTTAATTATTCCTTTTCTTAGGGTCGTCTGACGGTTTGTGGTCCCACCGAAGGAGGCGGAGGGAAGTCGAAAAGCAAAATAAAAGTTTATTGGTTGCTAATGAAAGTCCACACGCGGAGAGATTCCGATTTCCGCGGGATGGGAAAAAGAAGAAAGTGACTCCGAGAGAGAGAGAGACACTACACGGAGAAGAGACTGATGATCAACTCGGGCGCTCGGGCAGGTCGTTTGAGATTTCGTGCCCCGAGGCTAGAACTCGTTCTATATAAAATTCAAGGGGGTCGGTTTTCACTTTCGCCAAAAATTAAACGGCCAAACCGAATGTTGAAATGATCTCTTTCGCTCCTCCGGAGAGTCCACGATCGCCGTTTCGCGTGATGGAATCCGGTGCGGAGTTTCACTTTTAGCCTTAGGGAGTGGCTTGAATTGGCAGATTTTTGCGACGGATGAATGATCAATCTAAATTAAGACCCGTTAGAAATACATGATACTGTTTGATTTTTTTCTTCTTCTTCTTCTTCTTCTTTTTTGTTTTGTCGCAAAATTCACCCGGAAAATTGTACGACTAAAATTTTGCGCAAACTATTCTTCCAGATAAGCCACCCTCCCAAGACTTTAGTTCAGTGTGAAAGATCGTCCCGGATTAAGTGTAGGAAGGCGCTGGAGGTAAGCTCTCACTCACATACAATGCAACGGTTTTCCCCGTAGATTGCTTTGAATTCTATCTCTTCAAAGTTCCCTAAGTTCTCTCTTCAGTAGACTTTTGTACTTTCTCTTGTATGTGTATAGCTATATCTCCAGCTGCCTTCCTTGTTCTGTAGATACCAGAGGATCCCGAAGCAAAGTAGATCTATCCAGTTGTTGATCTTTTCCCCTCTCCTTACTTGTTTTACAGAGCCACTCAATTGGATGAGTTCAGGATTTTATGTAAAATATATGAATTTTTTATCGACTTCTAGCCTCCCAAAACACCCCCACCGATTGTATTCATAGTGACCTTTTCAGTATCAGCTAAACTAATCACCACCTGAGATCCCGGTAAGTTTCCTGAATGCACTCACACATACACTCACATTATATGATAAGTATCGAAAGGGTTTCTAGTTTAACCAACACGACAATCTGATATGACAACTTGTAGCGATGTCTTCTGATGAACTGGTGAGATATTTCCATTTTCTACACATGCTCCACTTTCTCGATAGATGCCCAACAAACATCAATGCTGAATAACGGTTTATTCAAACAAATTTGAAGAAGTTGTTCAGCTTTATCTTCTAGAAAGCTGCATAACTTCTCCAAATTTGTTTGAACAAGCGGTTTTTCGACATCGATGTTTGTGGGGTGTTGTCAATAGATTCTTGAAACATTTTACTGTATGTTTACCTTTTGTGAAGGAACATGAGTGAAAATGCCATGGCACCTTTGTTGTACTAACACTGCTGTGTTTATTGTTGGCGAGATGTGAGCGACCCGGCGAGATATTCTGGTGGTTGAAATCCCACGGGGTGAAGCGGAATTTCATTTACATCAACATCCGTCGGTACCGGGAGACGGACTCGGCTTAGGACCATGGGAGATCCGGGCGGTCGCGTTCGGCGAGGACGCCAGCAGGCATCAAGGTGGTGCGGGAGCGGGTTCATCGAAAAGAACCCGCGGAAGACCGCTGCTGACTTGGATGTATCGATCGGGACTGTCCACACCAACGGAGGCTACAACGAAGAAGAGGCTGGACAGAGCCAAACTGATACTTGCAACAGCCGCACAAGGTCAGAAATGATTGCCTGTAGGCGTAGACTCCTAGTAAATACCGGCCCGACGTACCTTAGTATGGTCGGTCAGGGTGACATGGGCCTGGAGCTTACGCTTGCTCTCTTGCATCGCCGAGCTATTCGACATCTTGCGGGACAATGCCGATATAGCCATAGAGGCTTTCTTGCAGGCGTGATCGATGTTGCTGATAAAGGACTACTTGTCGTCGATCGTAACCCCCAAGTACCTCTGGGACCTCTTTGATGCTATTGTGTAATTGCCTGTTCCTCGAACTTGCAGTTGTTAACAACCATGAACACAGTCTTATGATGGGAAAAGCTTCAGTTTCCAAGAGCTTATCCATCTCTTTACAATACCAATGGAGTGCGAGGCGGATAGTATCACCTATTCATATGGTAAATATCTCAAGAGTGACGTCGTCTGCAAACCCGACGGTCTTCACCTCATTCGGGAACTTGAGTCGTAATACCTCGTCGTACATCGTGATGCCATAGCGACCGGACGCCCTCGGACTACTCTGAACCTGTGCGCGGCACCCAGCTTTGCGGAATGACTTCTGAAATCTGTGTACCCAGGAACATGGAGACGTTGGAGTGAGTTAGCGCTAATGAATGCATTTCTAACGCCAAGGGTGATCACTGCACAGTAGCGGACTCCTCGTCTTTTGCGCCGGATTACCTCTTCAGCCGTCTTGGTGCTGGACAGAATGGCATTCACCGTCGACTTGCCTTTGCGGAAGGCAAACTGATTGTTCGACAGACCACCTGTACCCTCCGTGTACTTTGTGAGTTTGTCGAGGCTTACCATCTCGAGCACCTTACCCGCTGTATTCAACAAGCATATAGGTCTATAGGCCGATGGATCACCTGGTAGCTTTCCTGTCTTCTGTGGCACAACTAGGTTCATATTTTTTCAGGCGTCCGGGAAGAAGCGCTCGTCCAGACACCTTTTCATCGGCATCCTGAACATAACGGACCAGCAAGATAGCCGACTTGAGGGCCATGTTCGGAATACCATCCTGTCCAAGCCTTTGTTCACCTTAAGCGACTTTGCTATAGCAATGAGTTCATCGTTCGTCACCGTCATCTCGTCTCCAACCCCCGTTGTGCCGGTTATCAATGCACACGTTGTTACTGATGTTTGGCTGGGCCGACCATCCCTCATATGAGCGTTATGGTCTGAAAAACTGCAACGCTGGTTATGGGACAAATTTACGCCGGCGGTGGGGAGACAGAGACTTGACTCGTGGATCAGAAAGAGTCCCCCAACGAACACTTGCAGTAGCTCTGGTGATTGCTTGGTTGGAGCCGCCATCGCTCTGGTTTTGGCAATTACTACCCGATAGGCCATGGGTCCGTATTGGCCTTTTGATACAGACCCTTAAAGCAGGCTCGGTTGCTGGCCTTTGACTCCTGCTTTAGCGTGGCCTTTGCTGCAACTAGCGCCCCTCTACGCTGCATTGTTTCAGCGTGAGACCACGCTCTCAAATTCTACATCTTGGGCGGAGGCATGTTCTTCGGAGGTCGACTCTGTCCATCAATAAATCGGCGACCTTCTATTCCTAGGTTTGACCTACCTAGGCATGATTGCGTCACATGCTCGTGTAAGCGTCATAACGAATCGTTCACTGTAAGGTTCCTGGGATTCGCGTAAGATTTGTTCCCTCTCAAGCGCCTTTTTAAAAGTCTCTACATCAAAGTAGGACGACCTCCACCTACGGGCGAATGGAGTAGATGCTCTTTCTTCCACACACTGCCCTGTGTTGTGGACGATATAGTAACAAACCTCCAAGTGGTCACTATGGGTGTAGTCATCATCTACCCTCTAATTATTAAGCCACCCAGGACTGCTGAATGATTATATCGATTATCGATTCCACTCCGTTTCTATGGTTGGTACTCTTGGTACCTACGTTGGCTATGTCCACATTGAACCTAGCCAAAGCCTCCAGAAGAATCTGGGGTTGGTAAGACGTCTGCCTCACTACAACGCTCAGGTGTTGAAGTCTCCCGTTATTACCAATGGAATTCGGCTAGTTAGCTCCGTTGTCGTCCGTTGTGAAAACTGTTCAATCGACAATCTTGGCGGTGCATAACTGCAGATGAAGAAGAACACTCCACTCATCTCTACAACCGCGAAGCCCGCATTTGAGGTAGACATAACCTCATGAACCGGGAACTTACCCGTCGTCCTTAATGCCGCCATATTGAACCTATCCGCAATCCAGTTTCCGTTACCGGCTGGAATGCGGTATGGGTCAGATATCATGGACGGATATCGCCAACTCAAGAACTGCTTGATACAGCAGCTACTGAGCTGCCTCACAGTGGTTCAGGTTAAGTTGGGTTACCTGCACTGTGGTTAGCTTCTTGGTTTGACCTTGTAGGCCGGGCATTCGAGGCCTCCTGTGACGCACTTGACGTCTGGTTTCCAAGAACATGTCATGCATTTGGAGGAATGCTTGTGACCTTTCATTCCACACCTTCGGCATAGGTCGCTCCTGTCAGAGCCTTTGCATTCCCACGATATATGCCCGCTCACAGGCACTTAAAACATGTTTTTGTCGGATGGTGCAAACTTAGTGGGCAAACTGACCACCTCACTTTGAGTTACGTCACTGCGGAGTATGCAGTGGCTACTGCCAGCAGTATCGTGGCCACTTGGATCCCGAGTGGACCCTTTTGCAGCTGTATGGCTGTTGTGGCTATCTCCACTCCACACTGGGCCTTCATGGCCGAGTAGATTTCGTTAGCCTCCGTGATCTTGTTCAGGTTTTTACACTGAAGAGTCACTAACATGACTAGGCCACGTACCTCCACTCCAATTCCCAGGGCTTGTTCAGCCAGCTTTATAGATGCTGGGCCCTTCAGCTTCGTGTCCTTTCTAAACTCTAGAATCATTTCACTGATGTGGGTTCGGGGAATACTCCGCACATCGGCGCCTAGACCCGCGAGCTTAGCGTCGCCGCCCATCGCTTTGATGACCTCGGAGTACTTACACTCTTCGGTCTTCACGAAGAGATCCTCACCGCGGTTCCACATTATTGCCAGGCTTCGAATCACCTTTATCTTTTTGAGGTCTATCTCTCTTTTTTTTCAGACCCTGATCGAGGGATTTTCCTTGCCTCCGGGGGGGTCGTTGTTCGTACTCCTCTTATCATGGGTGCCGGGGCCACTCTCTTTACGCCCTGTGGGGCGTGAGGTTGGCTCCTCCGACCCAAACACCCACCTGTGGGGCCGCCAAACACCGCTTCTTAGGGTACAATTTTCATCTTATACATTATCCTTACGCATCCTTTTGCCCTTGGCTATTTGCTGTTGGTCTTTGTGTAACCGATTCTGCTGAACTTGCTGGCAGAGCGGTTCTATCGCGCTCTGCTCCTTCTTTTCAATGGTCGGTTGAGTGTCCACCACCTGCTGATGCAGCACCTACTGATGACCACACTGACAGGATTGTTCGGATCACTGACCGGATCGTATTCGATAATCTGCTGCAGGTGGTGGTGTTGAGTACTGTAGTCAAGCCCGGACCGTAGACCGATTGATCGGCGGGTAAGGTCTCGACAATTTTTACAGCAGCGGCAGCAGCTTTGGGCGGATGCGACTGACCAGGCACCTGGTGGTGATAGTACACCTGGGGCTGCTGCTGCTGATGATGATGTAGCTGTCACTGAAGACGATGACTGGATCGTCTTATGCTCGATTACGTGCTGTGGCATGTGGAAATTGTTGTTTTCGGTCATTGTAGTAATCGCTTGTGGCTGTTGTTTCTAGGGCCGGGCATTAGACAAACGATTACGCCAGCGCGGGAAGAGATCGACGATTAAGGGTTGTCCTGGGCAGTCATGGAAACTCGCTCGAACCGATAGTAGCGTAGGAAAAGACTCGTGAATTTCGAGAAAAATGCTGACACACTCTACACTGCAGTCAAATAAGACCAGCAGAAGGGAAGTTTTCTGGGGACAGCCTTGCCCGCTTGGATGTCCCTGCCAACACAGTGGGTGGGGTGAGATCTCCTACAGAGACAGACGCATCCATCTGCGTGTGTTTACTGGCGGATTCCTTGGCCACTAGCCTTGCCATTTCCCTTGCACTTTGGTCGACTAGAAGCTTGGCTTCGAGTTCGACCCTCTCGCAACCTCCAGACTGAACTGACCTACGAAGCTGTAACAAGCCATGTTGATTTTGTTACGAGTTGACGTAAAGTCAACTATAGCTTCCTGTGACTACCAACACTTTTGGAAGCGTATCTTTCGATTTTTCGTATTCGTTTCGAAGGCCCGGTTGAGGCCAAGCCCATTAATGATCTCTCCGGTCCTATTGAAGGCTGACGTGCTTATCGGATACGCCGCCGTATCCCGTCTTCCTGCTAGACATTTGGCGGCCAGTAGTTGACCTGGATCAATCTATCTAATCTAGATCACAGAAAACGCGGGGAGCTGAACAGGTATCCAAGGCAAGAAGTGCTTTCTTGCAGGGTGTCCTCATCGAACCACATTTCAAACAGGTTCCCTGGCATCCCGGCTTTCTTGGAATTATAATGAGAAACCGGTAGAGATTTCTCGTCACGGGGAAGATCTCGTGGATTTTCAGCAATGCCGATGAACACAAGTTTCAACTTCAGGGGGTTCCATCCGTGTTCGAACAAGAAAATTAATGTATGTCTGATGTAATGTACGTTCAGCTGCAGCTTTTTCATCACACAAGACAACAGTTCAGGATGAAATTAGTTTAATGGGGAAAAAGCGGATTCGTCAACGTTAAACAGTTGCAAAGGGTTCAAAGCAATGTCCAGAAGTTTATGAATAACCTCTGTTTTGAACTTCAAGATCAACAGAGGCCTTTTCTCCAGCGGTTACAGCAGCACGTAGCCCACAGCGATTCCGGAAACGACGAGTCCATACATTCGCATGAGCATGAGCATGATCGACCACCCGAGGTTGCTACTCCGTTATTGCTCCGTTAAGCCAAGAAAACCTCTGCACTTCCACGAGCAATCACTGGGATGTTGGATAAATGGTGGGGTTTGCAGCGGGATCCGTTTTGGTGAACGGTGTGCTAAACTCAACTGACGTAGGCAGCGAATAAAATATTTAACTATGTTCCCGCTTTGTTCTCTGTACTGAGATGCACATTAAAGTTAATCAAATTTTGGCTCCGATTTAAACCAACAGTAAGGATACTATTGGGACAAATCCGATGTGTTGGTGGTTTATTTTAGCAGAATACAAAAAGATGTAAAAACATCGAGTTTGAGGACCAATTTAAACCAACAGTAGGGATGCTGTTGGTGCCACTCACAAGTGTGGGTGGGTAATAGAATAAACCCTAATGCTACATAGTAGTAACTATTCTTACATGTCTATTTTGCTATTACAGTTGTCGATATCGACGAAATTTTGTCGAGTTGGTCGGCTCAATCAATAAGCGTTTGTTTTGGTACGCGTTCTTTATCGGTTAGTGGGTATAGGCTGAGGAAGGTAAGAAATACACTAATGCATTTTTTTTGTAGGTGACTTAACTGAACAACTATTTACTTCTAGCAAAAATTGTCTAATTCTATCAAAAACAAGACTAATTACCGTCAGTTCGACTGGCTCATCGAACTGATTAAAATAAAGGTGGACATCGCTAGAGAATTTTTAAGCAGAAAATATAAAAAAAACTGACCAAGAGCTCAATTCATGAGGACCACCAATGCGCTTTGGGTCGGAATAACTGAAAATAAATTTTAGTTTCTCATTTGAATACTCTTACTTTTATGATCCTGACATTGGTTAAAGTGATGTGCCTTTGAAATTAATCTAAGAACTCTATTTTTTTTTAACAGTACTTCTCAATGCATCATTTAAGGACATTTACTCGAGGGATTTGAAAATTCAAGTTAAGTGGGTTAAAATTAGTCCTTGAAGTATAGAAATAAGCTACTAAAAATTTAAGGCATCACCTAGAAAGTTCATAAGCAGATTTCCCCGAATTTCAGGAAGATTATTGAAAAAAAAAACTTCTCCGATGGTTGGGCAGACACTTCTTAGAAGCATAAGGAACATTTCTGAGTAGTTCAAGCAGGAATATTCCAACTACAACAAAATCATGACCAAACATATCAGAAGTATAAGTTCAAACTTCTCAGGAGTTCAGGAGAGCACTTCCTCGAAAATCAGGAAAGTACGTCTCAGGGCTTCTTATGCAAGAAGACTTTTTAACTTTCCAGAGGTTTGAGAGTTCTTCCCAGAAATTCAAGAACTGGAACTTCCCAGAAGATTAGAAAAAGCTGCTCCGAATTTTAGGAAGAAACTTACCAGGGAGGGTTCAAGAACAAACTTCCACAAAGTTCAGGACGATACGTCTTAGAAGTTCAGAAAAAACTTCTTTGAAGCTCAGGAAAGGACTTCTCTGAAATTTCGGACGAAATTTCCCAAAGGTTTAGTTAGATCTTCCCAAAAGTGCCAAAGTTTAGCAGAGAAAATTCCTGAATTTCAGAATTTCTTGAAGTTTTGGAAGAAACCTCTCAAATGAACAGAAAGCAGGTTTTCTGAAACATTATACTTTTAAGAAGTTTGAGCAAAAAATATTCAGAAGCTCAAGAACAAACTTCCCCGAAGTTAAGGAGAGAACATCCCAAAGTTCAGACGAGGAGGGTTATTCCGAGAGCCGAAGTAACGTTTGTCACTTAATGAAGTGAGAAAAGTCACCTGCAGTGACGTGATTCTTCTGGGTAAATAAAATGCAGAGTCGAGTGACTTCACCAAGTGACAAGCGTCACTTCGACTCTCGGATTAACCTTTGAGGACTTCTCAAAAGTTCAGGTAGAAACTTCCAACAAATTTAAGGGTATTTTCCTAGAGATTCTAGAATGGACTTTCTCAAAGTTTCAATACAATTTTCATCTGAGTTCAGAAGTTTTGAAATAATAAGCTAAAAAAAAATTAAAGGGAGGGGGAAAACTTTTCATGAATTCAGCAACAAACTTTCCCAAAGTTCACAAGTAAACTACGCTTAAGTTCAAAAGAGGACTTCTCAGAAGTCCAAAAAATTTTAGAAGGATTTCCAAAAAAATCTGCAGAGAACTTTACCAAAGTTTCGAACAAATTTTCATCACTGCTTAGGATGGGACTAATTAGAAGTTAAGAAAGTAATTAAGTTCAGAGAAAAACTTATCAAATGTTTCTGGAAGGTTAGGTTGGGTTGTCAGATGTGAATTTCCAAGAAAATCAGGAGTGATTTCCAAGAAGTTAATGAGGAAACTTTCCAGAATTTAAGTAAAGAGCTTCTCAGAAGATCAGAAGAGAGCTGAAATTTGAGAGACAGACCGATGAAGCAGTCTATCATGACACCAAAAATATGGTAAACACCATCTTCATAACCGTTCGCATCGTAAAGGGTGTTCCGGTCAAAATTTGGTCAAACAGTAATGTGTGTGAGTCGATCAAAGTTTTTTTTAATAAGTCAAATACATTTTCTTTTTCAAGTTCAGTTAAAACAGAATACAGAAATATTCAGCTAAGCTTCCTTTTTACCGAATGCGAATTGCCGGGTCTTTAACACTTGCCATAAGATTTTGTACAGTCTCTTCGTCCACTTTATTCGCCGCAGAACGCCAGTTTGCCTTAAACTGCTTGTCGCTCACAACAGCTTTTAAGTCTTCTTGAGGTTCCGCTTGACGATGGCCCAATATTGTTCGATTGGGTGGAGCTTTGTCGTGTTGTCTTGGGCAGCACTTGAACGTTATTAGCAGCATAAATTTGCTAGTTGGTGGTTCCGGTCGCAATGTAAACGTTGTTCTTGTAGCCACAGGTACAGATGGCTTCACACACCAGATATTTCTTCGTGAACTTTGACAGTTTAATGATCTTGAAAATATCTGCCAATTTTTCCCGTCTGGTTGCCGAAAAAAAATCCTGTTCCGGAAGCTGTCTTAAGTGGTAAAGAAGTTTCATCGTCCTGTACCACGCAATCAAACTTCGTCAGCATCGTCATGTACAACTTCTATAATTGACCCCATAATAATGTGATTGAAATTCTGAAATGGCTAAAATTCCAACGTGATATAACGAAATTAAATCGATCAGAAATGACGAGCCCATTCGATGCTAGAATCTCGCATCCTTCGTAGCATCCGTTTGTTTGGGTAGTTTCAAAGAGAAGTTTTACTTTGATGTTTGATGGGTCCATTATTTTCGCATGCCTTTGTTGCCGAACGCACAAGAATAATACCTCTTCCATGAACAGAAAACTCTGCTCTCTATTTCCGATTTGATGGCTTCTTTCTACTCGACGAATCGACCAATGGACGAACTGCCACCAATCCTGTATTTTTTCCAATCTGCTCGTATGACAATTCACCCGATTCAGCATCGCGGATTACGTCCAACTTTTCAGCTAGAATCAGCGTAGTGTGCTTGCGTTTGATTGATTTACTTCCCGACGGCAGATACATTTCTTTAAAAAACTAGGTTAGAATTTGAAACTCTTTATAACCCTGATAACCAGAGATTATTTACAAAAAGTATTTTTTTTGACATGTTTCAAACAAACAATAGCAGCTAGACTGACATGCACCTCCCTCGCCACATCAACAGGGCAACAGCAACCTGTCAGCAAGCTGTCAGTTGCTTCAAATGGCTAGTTGAGGGGCAGTCATGTACAAATCAACGAATACAGGCTGTTTGAAAAAGCACAATCTTTGTAAACATTTTTGGGTTGCTTCTACTGAACAGCAAAGTCGCGGTTGAATCCACAGAAAAATGGCGTTGATTGCAGTGAACACTTTATTGGTGGAATTGAGAAGACAATTCTGGAATTTGATTTAAGAAATGAAAGTAAAACGAAACTACGCAAACTAAGCTTTTGTATTATTCTTCATTCCCTATAAGTTTACATGGTTTCAATTGATTCGGGAAATTATTTTTGTGAGTAGTTTAAAGTGATGCAATTATCTCAGGGACACCCTTTAAGTGTCACGGGCAGGATGAAAAATATTAGTAGAAATGGGAAGACGGGATTGGGATAGAACCCACGACGTTCTTCATGAGAAGTGAGGCACTCGGTAAAGAACCCAGTCCCTCCAGATTTGATTTGATTAAGTCTACATATTGTGTGAATAAGACGTCCTTTGAATGTTCCTATGTGGATGAGTGAATCCAATTTGTTTTAATGTTAATGTCAATACTAATGTAAATATTAATGTACATTAGTGGACATTTTAAAGTACATCAATGTCAAGTACATGTGTAACATATATCACTTCTTTTTCTCGTTCCTCTACGTGAAACTCGAAAGTCCACAAACATTCAAACCATTCGGTCCAACACGGAAATATTTATGCCAACAGCTTACTTCACTATCGGAATAATTTCTCCAAACAGCCGTAACAATGTCTTCTAAGGATTCCGCTTTCAGAAGGCCCGTTCAAACGATGATTGCCAGTCAATGGCGGAGGCCACCTCGCTCCGACCCCGAAGCTTCAATACCAATTCCACGCTCTAATCTTTCCTCCCGGGGTCATTGTCCAAAATGTCGTAAACTCATTCGCACCGTCCACACGTACACACGGGTCACCTACTCACTCCCGGACGAGGCATCAAAATCGAATCAAGCGATAATAACAGTCCTGTCCGTTTGGCCACCGATAACACCGGCGTGTCCAAATCCTCACGCCTGCCCAAGTTCGGCGTGAATAACTGGCTACACTGGTGAAAAGCCAACATCAACAATTAAGCCAACTGAAAAGTCCGACTCGTGAAGACGGCAACAAAAGAGCCGCTTGGCGGCATGGTTGCGGACCCTCATCGGCGTCGCCGTCGTCGTCGTCGTCGTCTGTCGCAAATTACAATAATAGCACTTTGTCCGATCGATCGATGAATCGGATTGTTGTGGCTTGTGAGTGCGGTAATGCACGTTCGAGCGGTCGTTGGCCCGGTTGATGATTGCCAAAATCGAAAGTTGCCCGACTCGACGGACCGAAACAAAAACGGCGAAAAAATTCGACCGCGCTGTCATTCACACTCCCGAACCGGAGGACGATCAGGTACTGCTCTTACTGGTCTTGGAGTGGTCTCTGCATGCTGCCAGCCAACCGATTTTGTTCATCTTTCGTTATTCCGTGCGGTGGAAGTCTCAGGGTATGGAATCTAAGTACAGCATTGTCCTTAGGATGATTGACTCTTGCATGGGGAATTTTCATATGTCACACCCTAGTGTGCATGGTTTTTGGGCAAGTTCTTGGCCTACTAAGTGATTGCCTTCTGCGTCAAACGGAACTAAACAAAATGGTATCGTTTTCGTTTCAAGCTTATTGGTTTCACAAACAGCTTATTGCTTGTTCTTAACTCAGTGTTCATAATAAATTTTCATAGTCATTAATTGGGAATTTTAGATGCCAGGTGCTTGCAGGGCAAATACAATCATACCAAGGAGTGGATCACTCAGCAATTTTTTTCCTGTGCTATTTATTTGTGTGTCTTCAACGGTGCAATGTTCTGGGAGTTCCGTAATGTGCCGCAGGTGCCGATGTGTTGACAGTCCAAATTATTATTGTTTGCTGAGCCTGGCAACCACAGGCAAAGTATATTGGCAAGGTTGCTGGTTTCATATTTCCAAGAGTTCAACTGTAAGAAGTGTTCCTCAGATTGACACATATTCGTCTAGTGTGTAAGAAATCGTGGCGGGCACACGGTTCTAAGCGACTTACTCTTGAATCATACCCTATGCCCAGAGAGTTTAGAAATTTTCTTTCACGAAAAATCAGGAAATCGAACACAGCCACCGCCATCATGGTGTTGCTTTGTAGCTGCACCTTAGCATACTGACCTAAGGGAGGCGTACAGTCAAAGTAATGTATCTACCTCTAATGTTCAAAGTAGTTTCATATTATACATTCTTGCAACAACAGTTCTTGCAAATACCAATTTTAGAGGTAGGTTCTTCCTTTGCTGAACTGAGAACTGAAATAATGTTTGATGATGGGAAATTATTTCAAAAGGACTGCGACTTTGTTATGCGAATAGTCACTTTGCCAATAAATCAACACAAAACAATACCTGATATTTTTTATTCTTTTTTATTAAATAACTTCGAGAATTGCGTTTAGTATGTAATCCACGAAGTTGTGAAGTGTTTTAGGCGGAAATCAGTTCCAAGCTTCACAAACATAAGCTTTTAATTCTGGGACTGTTCTGAACGTTTTTTCACCATTGTAAACAAGCCGTTCCAGGATGTTCCAAAAAAAAATGGGATTTAGATCCCGACTACGGGCTGGCCATTTCAGAATCTCGATGCTTCGATCGGAAAACCGTTGCTAAAATCTATTGCAGACATTAATTGACGCATTATCCTGCAGAAACACAAAGTTTTCTGGCATGATTTCTTGACTAAAGGGAAAACTAACAATTGCATGTGTAACTAATCTGCAGAGAACAATTCAAAAGCATGCCATCTGAAATCAAAGAATCGAAAATTAGAAATGCTCTGCACGATTAGAGAATCCTCTTCAGGGTATTTTGTTCTAATTATAAACTGTTGAAAAATACGTTAACAGTACACTTAATGGACTATTTCGATTTTGTCAGTGTGCGGTGAACATGTTCAATCCGGTTCTGAGTGGTGTCTATGTCGATTTCCATTATCTTTAAATTGATTCGATTAGTGCATTATTGCTCATTGTGAGCATCCCAGCAATTGTCTGACACCATACACTTGAGTACACCCTAGAACCTCTCTATTCGACGAGCCTGAGGCACGTTTGATGGATTGTCCTTATTGTATGATGTATGATATGTACTACCTCGGAAACTAAGTCTGACAGCAATGGGCTCTCCTCGCTGTTAGACTTGATCAAGCTTTAATAACCACTGATTATCCTAATCATGCCATAGTATGAAGGGCCCAAAAGGAGTTGGATGGATCGACAGGCAACATCACTTATATCTATATAATAAAAATGAGTTGAGGTTACCTTTGTCACGATTGTACTCGTGAGCAGGAAGGATCGATCGCGTGAAATTTGTATGCAGAGATTTTTGGGGGCCAGAGAACAATCTTATGATGGTTTGAGACCCCCTCCCTCCTCTGAAAGGGGGCTCCATACAAATGAACACATTTTTCTGCATAACTCGAGAACTGATCAAGCAAAGGAACCCAAATTTAGCATGCGGAAGTATTTGGAGGCAAAAATGTTTCTTTGGAAATTTGAGACCTCTCCCCTCTCTACGAGAGGAGGCTCATACAAATAAAACAGAAGTTTCTACATATGTCAAGAACTAATCAAGCAAATGGAACCAAATTTGGCATGTGGGGTTTTCTGGTGTCGAAAAATGTTTCTATGGTAGTTTGAGACCACTCCCCTCTCTAGAAGGGGTGCTGTCATACAAATGAAACTGTTATTTCTTCATACTCTAGATCTAATAAAGCAAATGGAACCAAATTTGGCTTGCGGGATTTTAAAGGCAATAAATGTTTCTACGGTAGTTTCGAGACCCGCCTCCTTCTTTGGTGGGGGGGGAGGGGGGGAGCGGCGCTCCCATACAAATGAAACACAAGCTTCTGCATAACTCTAGAACTAATCAAGTAAATGGAACCAAATTTGAGAGGTATAGGTTTTGAAGGCAAGAAATGTCTCCAAAGTAACTCCAGACCCCTCCGCCCTCTGTAAGAAGGGGGCTCTCATACTAATGAACACAAATTTGTGCATAACTCGAGAACTAATCAAGCATATGGAACCAAATTTGGCATGTGGAGGTTTTGGAGGCACAAAATGTTCTCTATGGAAGTTTTAGACTCCTCCTGCCATCTGAAAGGAGGGAGGGGGTGTCCATACACAAACAACACAAATTTCTGCCTAACTCAGAGAACTAATCAAGTGAAGGAAATCTTTTTAGCATATGGGGTTTTTGGAGGCTAGATTTCTATAAACATAAAAATGATCATACATCATAATCGTTTACTCCTCGCACGGAGAATAAATAACATAACAATTAATGTATAAAAATGAATTTCTGTCTGTCTGTCTGTCAGACCCTTATAGACTCGAGAAGTTCTGAACCGAACCAATGTGAAAATTTATATGAAGGGTTTTTGGGGCTGGGGAAGGTTCTTATGATTGTTTGAGACCCCTACTCTCTCTAGGAAGGGGCACTCTCATACAAATGAGACACACATTTCTTCATAGCCCGAGAACTAATCAAGCAAATCGAATCAAATTTGACATTTGGGGGGTTTTGAAGGCAAGAATGTTTCTATGGTAGTTCAAGACCTCTCCCCTTTCTGAACAAATTAAACTCAACTTTTTATTATAATCGATGAGCCCAGTGCGATGGTTCGAGAACTAATCAAGCAAATG
This sequence comes from Aedes japonicus, assembly GCA_034211315.2. Taxonomy (NCBI): domain Eukaryota; kingdom Metazoa; phylum Arthropoda; class Insecta; order Diptera; family Culicidae; genus Aedes; species Aedes japonicus. The sequence goes on from JASCZW010004766.1 coordinate 25,365, forward strand.
GAACCAAATTTGGAATGTGGGGGGTTTTGAAGGCAATGATTGTATGGTGGTTTGAGAAACCACCCCCCTCTGGAAGGGAGGGCTCTCATACAAATGAAACACAAATTTATACCAAAAATGAGAATTATCCAGCTTACTTAAACACAAAACGTGTGTTTCTCGGATAAGAAGCATGTTTTGATAGAAGTTTGAACCCCTGCTTGGTCAAGGGAAAAAAAACTCATTTCGAAAAAAACCCATAAACGTGCCAGTTATATTAAATTTTCCTTCATTTAGTTGCAAGCGTAGCAGCGCACGCACCGGGTTCAGCTAGTACACAGATAAAAAGAAACATTGAATTTTATGCGTTTTCTAATGCACATAAATGGAATGCTAGATTTGGCAGAAACTAATGGGATATTTCATGTAAATTGAGATCAGATAACGCCTGCATCTAGCCTTTTGTATGACAAATTACAAACATTTTTGTATGTTGTATGGATGATTGCATACAACTTCGCTATTTACGCCTCCTCTAGGTTGAAATTAAACGAGAGGAAATTTTACGCGCTTGTTAAAATTAATTATTTTTTTCTGTGTACGTTTCCACATGGATATAAACAATCTCCCTCCAAAAGCAAGATTGAACAATTGATCAAAAGAGCAAGCCATTCAACATGAGGATGCCCCAATGGGCGGGAAGAAGAGTCCGCCCTCTATTCACAAACTGTTAGCAATGGTGAGTTGGCATTCCCACTCTTCCCATCCAGAGTGCTTCCATCGGGTGCCCTGATGGTCCCTCCCATTCCCATTAAATATTTATATAATAGTGTATATATTTATGTAAATGAGAAATACTACAAGCATATTCGTATCTATTATATAAGATCTTCATTTGGTTGATCCTGAAATGCAAGAAATGTTGTAAATTTTTAATGTGTAGAGTTTTGTGGGTCCACGCTTATGCACGTTTTCGTTCGTTTTCAACAATAGCAGTAATTCACCAATAACGTGATTTGAGGTATCCTGAAAAAGTTTGTTGGATCTATTGAAATTGTACAGAGCTAACATTTATACCTTTTAATTAACTGTTGCCATTGTCACTATTTGCTGCTTGATGTTGATTTTATAATAGGAATTTTTGCTACTTTTATTTTTGCTGACCCAATTGTTATTGCTCCTGAGTAAGAAGTTGCTCCTGAAACAGGGAAGATTCAATTGAAATGGAAACAAAGAAATATGGACATAAAAAACAATTATTTATGTTTGAATAATCTATGAAGCAAAATCCATAAAATAGTATCATCAAACATAATGATATTGTGAGTTATGACACAGTAATGACAAAAATTCTTGTAAAGTCTGACAATAGCCAAATGGCAAACAGCGCTGAATGAATCAGATCAGCTCAGAATTGATAAAATGTTCATTTGTAAATCGGAACTGAAAAATATATTCAGTAATAAGTGCAAAAGCCTACCACAGATTCCGTTGCAGCTTCTTGTATTCATGGCACTAGATACTTCTAAATCATGAGAGGTAAAAAAGGATCAAAATAATAATTGGACATATAAGACAGAATCATTAAAAGTATGTATAACCTATTAGATAAAAATGATAACTACTTTAATGTTAATATATAAATCACGAAAATACAAGTAATGAAAAAAATGGTAATGATGATGATAAAGATGAATGATAATGGTAATAATAAAACAATGTCATATATGATAAGATATATAGTGAAGAGATATTATAAAATGAACAGAAAATTACATGTGTGCTGACTGCTGTTTAGTTGCAATTGTAGACAAACTTGCGCATCCATTATGAACCAGAAAACATAAACAATGTATGACAGCCATGAGAAAAAAATGAATTTAAAATGTTTTTTACAATTATGTCGTGGAAGACCTGGAAGATATGAGAACGGAAAATAATGATATGATTTACAGGATCGCACCCCCTCAATTCGCTATTGTCAAAATGACAACATTTCCCAGGCTTCGCCAACCAGCGTCTCCATGTTTCAGCTGGCAGTCTTTTGTGATCATATGACTCGAGGAAGCGTAAAGTAGGAACTTGTGAGGACCAGAGGTCGGTCGCACCCTCCTTCGAAGTTGTCAACTCACCAATTGAAGCCCGTTTGACGGATTGTCCTGATTCGGTACAAATGGTGGTTTGTGCTCAGTTAGCCGATCCTATGTTTTTTTTTTCGCTCAATGCAAGCTTTCAAGATCCGAGCAAAACATGAATTCGTCTTGAGCGTTATATTTTTAATCACTTCAAGCTAACAAATGAAAAAAAAACTCTTCATCGATTTTTTCTTTGTGTTCCTACACTCTCGCGCCACTTTACTCAATTTTTGAGTACAATGGTATGCTATCTCTTTTTCTCTCATGGAAATGTTACTCAATTTTCGTAAAAAGGATCTACTCAACAATTGAGTTGATCCACTTTGACAAAATTGAGTAATATTTCCGTGAGAGAAAGAGATAACATACCATTGTACTCAAAAAATTGAATGAAAGTGACGGGAGTGTAAAGCTATTTGAGAACATGTTCAAGCAATTTCAACACACAATGCGGATATATAACGTGTAATTAAGGATCCAATACGTCAAAAATATCAACACATCGTTTACTAGACAAGCTTTTTACGAAAGAGAAAGTCGACAAAGAGAATTTCTCATTGTTACTTAGGACCTAATACATTGTTGAGCTTGAATTGATCACGTTGACTTTGTTTGGGCGAATCAAAGGCGCTGAGATTCCCTTCGATAACATCGCTGCCCACCTCAACACCTTTGGCTCATATTTCTATTTGCGGGCACACTCAACATTGACTGGTGTTGTTTAAATGTTGACATTGTGAAAGCCGTCATTGCCACTCAATTCCTGGTGCAAAACCGTAAAGTACGGTTGGTTGACATTTGTGTTTTTATTCATGCCGTCAAATAAACACCTGGAAGTATTTCCAGGATTTATATTACATATGAGTCACTCCACATGATGCGTCCACACGGCATGTATTCGTTTGTTCACCGATTAGCATCAAACTTAGAGAATTCATTCACTACTACTCATATGTAAAGTCCCAAGTTATGAGCCGATTGGGCCATCCCTCAAACCATGAAACCACACCATTTTTAACGTAGGACTACGTTTCTCTTTTCTATACCGGGTGTCATTTCAAAATTTTGAATAATGAGAGCGATACGCAAAAGTGAAAAGTTTTTGAACGCTAATAACTCTAAACGCTAATTTATACACCATTTGATCAGGAAAACTTACAAATGTTTTTGAATAAATTTTCAATTAAGTGCTATTAGTTTAAGTAGTATAACTTTTTAATTAAAAATGGCCTACTTTTGCTCCCACAAAAATCTGCAATAAAAACAGGTTTAAAATATGGTTTTCCCTTTTCGGGTCCTCAAAAACCGGTGACAAATAGTTCAAAGTGTCTCCTTCTTTTTATTTCGTTAGGTTTCATTCCTAATAAAACCGCCATAGTACAAGTTTCACATACGTTTCATCGTCCATTATTATACACCCAGAATTTCTACACAATAACGAATCGTAGAGTTTGCGGGCCCGTGGTTTCACGGACGGGGCCTGTTTTGGGTTCCTTTTGGGGTTTTCCTGCTTCCGGTATGTTTTTAACCCAAGTCTTTCTTTGACACGCATGACGTTACTCGACGAGGTCCTTAGGCATCCCTGATCTTTTTATCGATATCCGGACTAACAGGACCGGATTTCCGACCACTCTTCGGCGCACCTTCAAACGTACACTGTTCTCTATATTTTCAAATCGCAGATCGTACCGCTCCGGCTCTTACACCCTCTTCCTTGGCCAATTTTCTCAAGGAGAGTCCACTCACAGTACACCATTTGTGCACGATACTTTTACGTTGTTCCGGAGTAAGACCGCACATTTTGATAGGTAACACAAAACTGAGCACTTTTTTGATGCTGTGTCATTCAGAAATGTGCAAACAAAAGGACGCAGCCAAAACATGTTGAAATATTTCATTATATTCAAAGTGACCGTTAAAATATGGTGTGCTTATACTTTCGGGAACAGTCGTTAGGTAAAGAACGAAACAATTTTCATTTCATTTTAAAATTTGCCTTGTTTCCCAACTTGACACAAGTATTGGGCATGTTGATACACAACAGTGAAAATAATGCTTATTACTTAAGACATAATACGATATGAACAAATCAAAATTAAAAAATCACCATAGGTGGTTTCTATTTCTTATCTAGTACATCTCTAAAAAAAATTCCAAAATTTGGGTAGGTTCAATTCTGACTGATTTGGGTTGAATTAAACAGAATAAGGCAATTTGGAGCAGTTTTGAAGTGGCGTATGGATTTACACAGTTTTTGAACCTTACGCGAGTATCCCCAAGCTTTTCGATAGGAATTCGATCAGAAAACGCTCATAAAAGCAGCTGGCAGAGGTTTTAAGTAAACGTTAGCAAAAAAATGCGGATCAGCTCCTGTCAACATAAGTGATTATTTTTTTTAGCAACAATGTTATAGGTTCAGAATAGAATTGTAAATTATCTATATAATAAAAATGAGTTGGGGTTTCCTTTGTCACGATTTAACTCGCGAGCGGAAGGACCGATCGGCGTGAAATTTTGTATGCACGGGTTTTTGAGGCCGGAGAATAATCTTATGATGGTTTGAGACCCCTCCCTTCTCTGAAAAGGGGGGCTCCCATACAAATGAAACACAAATTTCTACACAACTCGAGAACTAATCAAGCAAAAGAAACCAAATTTAGTATGTGTGAGTTTTTGAAGGCAAAAAAGGTTGTTATGGTAGCTTGAGAGCCCTCCCCGTCATAAAAGGGGGGGCTCCCATACAAATAAAACACAATATTCTGCATAACTCGGGAACTCGGGAAGCAAACGGAACGAAATTTAGCATGCGGAAGTTTTTGGAGGCAAGAAATGTTTCTATGGAAGTTTGAGACCCCTCCCCTCTTTAGAAAGGGAGGCTCCCATACAAATGAAACAGAAGTATCTGCATATATCAAGAACTAATCAAGCAAATGGAACCAAATATGGCATGTGGGGTTTTCTGGTGGCGAAAAATGTTTTTATGGTAGTTTGAGACCCCTCCCTTCTCCTAGAAGTCGTGCTGTCATACAAATGGAACTGAAATTTCTTAATTATACCTCTAGATCTAATAAAGCAAATGGAACCAAATTTGGCGTGCGGGGATTTTAAAGGCAATAAATGTTTCTACGGTAGTTCTAGACCCCTCCTCCCTCTCTGGTAGGGAGGGGGGGCTCCCATACAAATGAAATACAAGTTTCTGCATAACTCAAGAACAACTCAAGTAAATGGAACCAAATTTGACAGGTAGAGGCTTTTGAAGGCAAGAAATGTTTTTCAAGTAACTCGAGACCCCTCCGCATATGGAACCAAATTTGGCATGTGGAGGTTTTTGGAAGACAGAAATGTTTCTATGGAAGTTTGAGACCCCTCCGCCATCTGGAAGGGGGAGAGAGGGGGGTTTCCATACAAAAACAACACAAATTTCTGCCTAACTCGATAACTAACCAAGTAAATGGAACCAAATTTGGCATATGGAGGTTTTCGAAGGTAAGAAATGTTTCTATTGTAGTTTGAGACTCCTCCGCTTACTGAAAGAGGGGTCTCTCATACAAATGAAACACGAATTTCTGCATAACTCGAGAACAAATCAAGCAAATGGAACCAAATTTGACATGTGGAGGTTTTTGAAGGAACTAAATGTTTCTTAGGTGGTTCGAAACCTCTCCGCCTTCTGGAAGGAGAGACTCCCATAAAAATGAAACATAATTTTTAACATAACTCGAGAGCCAATGAAGCAAATGAAACCAAATTTGGCATGTTAAAGTTGTTGGAGGCAAGAAATGTTTCTATGGCACTACACCACCCCTCCCCACTTTAAATGGGGGGAGGGGACTCCCATACAAATAAAAAGCAAATTTCTGCATAACTCGAGAACTAATCAAGTAAATGAAACCTTTTTAGCATATGGGGGTTTTTGGAGGCTAGATTTCTATATACATAAAAATGAATTTCTGTCTGTCTGTCTGTCTGTCAGACCCTTATAGACTCGAGAAGTTCTGAACCGACCAACGTGAAAATTTATATGAAGGGGTTTTTGGGGCTGAGGAAGGTTCTTATGATTGTTTGAGACCACTACTCTCTCAGGAAGGAAATGAGACACAAATTTCTTCATAACCCGAGAACTAATTAAGCAAATCGAATCAAATTTGACATGTGGGGAGTTTTTGAAGACAATACTGTTTCTATGGTAGTTCAAGACCCCTCCCCTTTCTGAAGGGGGGAGGGGCTTCAAACAAATGAAACTCAAATAATTATTACAGAAAAAAAACTCATTTAAAAAAAAACCATAAACGTGCCAGTTATATCAAATTTTCCTTCATTTAGTTGCAAGCGTAGCAGCGCACGCACCGGGTTCAGCTAGTCTATATAATAAAAATGAGTTCGGGTTTCCTTTGTCACGATTTAACTCGCGAGCGGAAGGACCGATCGGCGTGAAATTTTGTATGCAGAGATTTTTGGGGCCGGAGAATAATCTTATGATAGTTTGAGACCCCTCCCTCCTCTGAAAAGGGGGGCTCCCATACAAATGAAACACACATTTCTACACAACTCGAGAACTAAACAAGCAAAAGAAACCAAATTTAGCATGTGTGAGTTTTTGAAGGCAAAAAAGGTTTTTATGGTAGCTTGAGAACCCTCTCCGTCATAAAAGGGGGTTCCCATACAAATAAAACACAATATTCTGCATAACTCGAGAACTAATCAAGCAAACGGAACGAAATTTAGCATGTGGTGGTTTTTAAAGACAAAAAATGTTTCTATATTGGTTTGAGACCCCTTACCATCCTAGAGGGGGGTTGGGGGTTAGCTCCGATGCAAATGAAATACACTATTCTGAATGACTCGAGAACTAATCAAGCAAATGGAACCAAATTTAGTATGTGGTGGTTTTTGAAGACAAAAAATTGTTCTATGTTGATTTGAGACCCCTCCCCTTTCTGTAAGGGGGGGAACCTATTCAAATGAAACGCAAATCCTTGCATTACTCGAGAACTAATTAGAAAAATGGAACCAAATTTCGCATGTGGAAGTTTTTGAAGGAGGGAAATGTTTCTATGGTGATTTGAGACTCTTCCGTCATATGATGAGGGAGGGGGGAGGGGGTGCTCTCAAACAAATGGAAACAAAGTTTCTGCATAATTCGAGAAATAATCAAGCAAATGGAACCAAATTTGGAATGGACGAGTTTTTTAAGGCAAGAAATGTTTTTATGGTGGTTCAAAGCCCCTCCTCCCTCTTAAAAGGGGGGCTCTCATACAAATGAAACAAATTTCAACCAAACATGAGAACTATACCGACTGCTTTGCAAATTTGTATTCAGTGGTTTTTGGGTCCGGAAAAGCATCTTATGACAGTTTGAGAGCCCTCCCGCTTCTAGAGAGGGTGGGATCACATGCAAATGAAAAACAAATTCCTGCATAACTCGAGAACTAATCAAGCAAATGGAACCAAAATTGGTATGGGTGAGTTTTTAAAGGCAAAAAATGTTTTTGTGGTAATTTGAGACCTCTCCTCACTCTGAAAAGGGGGGCTACCATACATACGAAACACAAATTTAAACCAAACATGAGAACTATTCCTACCGCTATGTAAATTTGTATGCAGGGGTTTTTGGGTCCGGGAAAGGATCTTATTATAGTTCGACACCCCTCCCGGCTTTAGAAAAAGGGGCTCCCATGCAAATGACAAACTATATTCTGCATAACTCAAGAACTAATCAAACAAATGGAACCAAATATGGCATGTGGAGGTTTTGTAGGCAAGAAATGTTTCTACGGTGGTTTGAGACCCCAAGCAAAAACAAATTTATCATGTGTGAAGTTTTAAAGGCAAGAAAGGTTTCTATGATGGTTTCAGATTCCTCTTCGCCCTGAAAGGGGGGGCTCCTATACAAATGAAATACAATATTCTGTATAACTTGAGAACTAATCAAGCAAATTGAACCAAATCTGGCATGTGGAGGTTTTTGTTGATGAATACTGTTTCAATGCTAATTTGAGACCCCTCCCTTTTCTGAGGGGGGGGCTCCTATACAAATGAAACACAAATTTATGCATAACTCGAGAACTAATAAAGCAAATGGAATCAAATTTGGCATGTGGAATTTTTAAAGGAGAGACATATTCCTATGGTGGTTTAAGACCACTCTGCCCTCTTAATGAGGGGGGTCCCATAGAAATGAAACGCAAATTTCTGCATAACTCGAGAACTAATAAAGCAAATGGAATCAAAAATGGTATGCGGGGTTTTTTGAATGCAAGAAATGTTTCTATGGTGAATTCAAACACAAATTTCAACCAATCCTGAGAATTATCCAGGTAACTAAGCCACAAACTGTGTATTGTCTGGGTAAGAAGAATGTTCTGATAGAAGTTTGAACTCCTTATTACTCAAAAAAAACTCATTAAAAAAGCGCCAGTTCTATGTAATGTTCATTCATTTAGTTGCAAGCGTAGTCACGCTCGCACCGGGATCAACTAGTTTGTTATAAATATGTAACACAACTATTCAGATGAAAATGTTTTGAGCAAATTTATATCATAACATGTTTTGTTATGGTTTTGTCATGTTTATGTTACATGCTTTTGATCAGAGAGTTACAAGTATCAAAGGTTGTTGGACTTTTGTTATTTTTCTGTTATATTCTTCTAGTCAGGGTGCGTTTGAACGAATTGTCTCCCTTTCTACACAATTATGTATCTATGTCATTGTTGTTTATAAATGAGTTTCCCGCACTGTCACTTAGATCTTTTTGGTGCCACATTTTGCTGAGATTTTGTTGAAAGTTCCGCGTTTATTCTAAATTTTAAAAAGGGGATAAATAATCATGAATTTATTGCAAGATGGCTTGAAACGCCACAGTGCACTGTGAACAAAAAGCCTAAAAGTGGAACTTTATGCCTAGAGTCAAAACATTCTGGTCGGAAAGCAGATAACTGATTTCAATTATCGACTAATAACTGTTGCTAATATGACACAACCTTTGTAGGCAAATGCATTGTCGTACAATACAGCATACCAACCAGGGCCAGCTGTGGATTTTCATCCAGCCAGTAAGGCTGGCGCAACGATGAGATGCTAAATAACTTGCTTTTACGGTCAGAATGCCATTGGGGCCACTCACAAAGTGTGATGGTGGTTTTTCAATGGGAGGCAAAGTTAGTTTAAAAGGACGCCTTAGAGTTGATTTGGACCAATTTCTGTCAACAGTAAGAATGCTGCTGGGACCTCTCACAAAATGTGAGGGTTAATATTTATTGGGTAGATAAAGGAGTACAAAAGCCGTTCAAAATATGATTCGGACCACTAAAGATGCTGTTAGGCAATTCAGTGTGATGATGCTTCCCTTTTAGGCGAAAACAAACCGATTTAAACCAACAGTAAGGATGTTGTAGATGGAGAGTCAATAATTATTGCGACACTTTAAATTTATGGTAAATTGGCATGCTATCGATCGGCAGGATTAAAGTAACTACGGATCGGAAGTAGCGTTTGAAGGTGTTGAGAACGAATTGGGCAAACCTACAGGGTGCGGCAGAAAATAATGCGAAAATGTTCAAACTTGAGTTTTTGGTTAATTCGTGTAACTAGTGACTTATTTCTGTCGAAAGTGTATTTGTTTACTTTAACTTTCAAGTGCTGCACCCAAACATTCTATTTGTTTTATTGCAAATTCGTCAAAATGCTCGCGAAAGAAGTGATCACCAGCTTGTTGCTCGTCCAGTAAAGCCAAAAGAGATTGCCAAGGTGGTAAGGTGCCATTTGGCAACAGTTTACCGCATAAAAAAGTCCCTGCAGGACGGCCCTAAGCAGCGGAGGCCGGGAAGCAGATGTCCGCGCTTTGAACGCACGCCGAACGTCAATAAATCGGTCCGTGTAAAAATTGCTCGCAACCCGGTGCGTTCCATAAGAAAACTGCCGCACCCTGTAGGTCTGTTAGATTAAAATATCGCCAAAAAATTCAATGCCAGCCAAAGCACCATCAGAAGAATTCGCCTACGCAAGGGATTTCGATGTTATCGGGTTAGTAAGCAAGCAAACAAAATACTGAAGCAAAATGTAGTGATTAAAAGAAGTTGTACAATCAGATTTTAACAAAATACGAAGGATGTATTCTCATGCACGATAAAACATACAAGAAAATGGATTTTGGGCAGCTTCGCCGAAAAAAAATCTCTGTCCCTAGCAAGTTCGTCAAATTCGATGTCTCGACGCAGAATTTGCCAAGTTGAAGTCGACTGCTACGGATTCTCCTCCCAAGTAACAGTGCCAAAACAATCTAGCTTTATTAAGTTTTATTGAAGTTTTATGAAAGCCACTAGAATTCAATTTGGTTTTATTATGGCTCCAAGAAGTGTCAATGGGTTTCATATCTTAGTCTGATTTGTGAGAACCTACACAGCTTGTTGACAGCGATCTTAAAACCAATTCGATTAACTCATAGCATAGGATTATTTCGACTGTATGGAGTCATAAAATGCTGTTTTGAAATGCCGATTTGGGACTCATTCATAATATTCTCTAATGATCAGTTGAAAAGGCATTTTTTAACCATTTTGCTTCCAGTAAATGCATTAAACGGTAAGTTGGCATGTAGGGAAGTTGTTAACTTCAATGTGGTTTTAAAACGGCAAAAAATCGTGAACAAATAACTTTAATGTAGCCATTGCCAATATAAATTGACTTTTTGGCAAATCTGTGATTTTTTCCATTCGCCATTTTGAAATATTTGTAATAATTGAAATGTGAAATAATTCTGGCACCAAATTTTAAATGTAATGCAATTGAAGTGAGGATTGAAGACTTATTTTGCCATTTTTTTAAATAACCTTATTGAATTCCATTAGTTCTCAGGAAATTAATTATTTATTTATCGAATATATTTGTTTTAATTAGATTTTCTGTTGTGGGAAAACTCACGTAATTTTCAAGGCACGTTAGTTTTTGAATCTTGTCGTGTCAATATTCACTATTAAAATAAATGCGCATATTATTTGCAGCATGATATGCTGTAGAAAACAATTTTTTTTAAATATTTTGCTATCAAACAAAATTTTACGTAGCACTACACAGATAAAAAGAAACACTGAATTTTCTGCGTTATCTAATGCACATAAAGGAATGCTAGATTTGGCAGAAAATAATGGGATATTTCATGTAAATTTAAGCCAGATAACGCCTAAATCTAGCCTGTTGTATGAAAGATTGCAAACAATATCGTTGTTTACGCTCCTTTGGCTTGGAATTACACGAGGGAAATTTTATGCGTTAGTTAAAATTAATTATTTTTTTCTGTGTAAAACTCTTTTCTTAAATATAGTTTACTGCTACATGATTCAGAAGAGTAGAGAATCGAACAGAGCAGAACAACAAAAACCAACCACGATATTACAGTGAAGTTTGACAGCTGTGGCCATTTGGCCCTGCGGTGGTTTGGACGGCAGCCAATAGGTTTTATTAAGGTGCTTAAGTGGTCATAACATCTTGCACTAGAACATTTTCAAAATCTTCATGGTCTCATAAAGATTTTATTAACTATGTTTTCACAACCGTGTATAGAGTCGTCCACTTTGTATAAATTTCGGCTTTAAAAAAAGAAAAGAGGAGATGTTGGAAGACAAAACAGTTTTGAATGTAGGGTTATTCGGGAGGAGTCCTATACGGCTAGAATTTCCAGCAACCCTGCAAAGATGTTGTTCGTCTCCAATCTGGTCGATACAAGAAGACGTAGAAAGCAGCGAGCAAGGTTAGTGTATTAAATGCAGCAAAATATGGCAAGTGAGACAAAGGGGAAATTGATTTTATTCAATCACAGAGTTCTGTGAGTGATTATCTTTTCAGTCCTGAGACTCATACATTTAAATGTTTTATTTTCCTACACAGACAAAAAGAAACATCTAATTTTCTACGTTATCTAATGCACTTAAAGGGAATGCTAGATTTTTGTAGAACATAATGGATTGTTTCATGTAAATTTAAGCCAGATAACAACTGAATCTAGCCTGTTGTATGAAAGATTGCAAACAATTTCGTTGTTTACGCCTCTTTGGCTTGAAATTAAACGAGGAGAAATTTTACGCGCTTGATTAAAATTGTTAATTTTTTCTATGTGTATTTCTCATCGTGTACGTATGAAAAAAGAATCAATAAACTGCATTGGGCTAAATATTGAAACGAGCAAATTATTGATAATGAAACAACTCATTAGCTACGATATTTCACCAAAAACCGAAACGAAAAACGCCTGTTAAGCAATGCGATCTTCCACTCGGGTCTTCAGACAGATCCACCAAATCATCAAACTAGAAGTTCCAGCAACAACAATCATCGCATCGACAGCGTTTCACCACAAAGCACCACCATACCATAACGATACAATCTTCATCAACGCCAAACCCCGACCCAATCCAATCAACTGATTCACATGACAATGGCAGCCAAATTACTGTGATTCGAAAGAAAGCATCAGCACAACAAAAGTAACAACGCAGCTATTCAGTCGTGTTCCGTCTTTGTTCCGTTCGAATGCCGAAAAATCCAATTGGCTTCCATTCATCAAAAGGCAAATAATCCGGATCCGCCGCCTGGTGCCCTCAGCTGTCAATGAACCGATACCAATCAGCAGCAGCAGCAGCAGCAGTGGCACCAATGTCTTGCCTAGAAGTGAAAACCTTTCGCATCATTGGCAACGCAACGCAACGTCATGTGTCGTCGCCGAAAGACAAATGATCGACAGACCGCGGCTGTCTGTCTGCAGCTTTTTCGGTGTAGATCTACATACCAGACGGCAGTGGATTGTGCTCCAATTGGACCTGGGATCTGTCCGATCGGTTGCGATTGGATCCGGGGTATGACTGGGAGATTTGTGGCAGCCGTCAAATTAACCGTGACTAATTTTGGTCGGAATCGATTGAAAACTTTCCTGCCACTAACGCTGGACGAGGAGGGTGTTCGGATGGTATCGATGTAGTTTGCCTGTGGGGGGGGGGATGACAATTTGAAAACCACTTATATATTTGTTCGACTTTAACAACTCTGTTTTACTTGAAGGCAATTTGATCAAGTGCTTGAAATGATTGGAAAATAGAAATTTTATCAGCCTGTATCCACAATAGCTCGGATAGTAAAAATTTAAAAGCTCCAGCAATGTTTATAATAGCGCTTAAGAAGTCTGTGTCAGTGAAGGGGTGTCTTTGGAGAAGTATCTAGCAGTCGAAGTTCTCGTCCTTGAAACATTCGGAAGAAAGCGATTTCTTTACATTTTCAATATAGAACCTTAATGTACATGGCAAATTTTTAAAAACCATCGCAAAAACTTATCAAATTTAATCAACTCTCCAATGCCTCACGCTTAAATTTTCTCCTGAAAACGAACCTCCGCCAATTTGATAAAAATTTCACCAAAAGACTTCAACGTCCCATCAAGCGACGAACCCCTCGAAAAAAAATCTCAAATCCCAGAACCTCCGGAGGATTCGCGAACGAAGATGTCTTACTTTCGAAAACTTACCGCCCCCTTCTACCGACATACAGCGGCGCCAGATTCACCATCCGAAAAAGCAAAAAACAATTTCTCCCCAGGACCTCATTTTTCAAACCGCGCGCGGGGTGTGTATTTAATTTGGCAAATTATCGGAAGACCATTTTTTCGGTAACGAGCCTTTCCCAGAAGAGGCAGTAGGCCCATCGCAGAGCAAAGTAAACAACGGGAGAGTATGTGGAAACGACGATCGGCAGTATTTGCGCCCTTTCATTTCGGGCGGTAAAACCAACTGTGAAAAGGGAAAACCCGATAAGACTGAGCATCGTTGCACAGCTTGTGGTTTTGTGGTCGGTTGATAATGCGAGATGCGGAATATTATTAACGTTCGATTATTACACCGGGACGGCGGCGGCGGCGGCGGCCCTGTGGCTGCCAGTCAGAGAGATCGTATCGGTTATCACGAGAAGGGATTGCAGCAAGGTGGCTGCGGCAAGTGATCGTCCCGGCGGTAAATATTATTTTTGTACCACAGATGGGGCCGTGGCCCGGAGAGGAGCGGAGGATTCGAAAAGTCGATAATAAGAGCCGACGTTGTTAAGCGATGCCGCGATAATTATTGGCCCCCTTTTCGGGATTTCGTTGTTGCTGGAATCGGAAAAGGGCTATGCCCTCAGAATGGGTCGGAGGAAGAAAAAAAAAAGACGCATATTTGCATGTACCCGGTGACCTCGTTTCCGAGCGAGGACATTATTCGATGGAAGTATTCTTAATTACTGTCATTTAGAGAGTTATGGTACCAGAAGGATGTGCCAGGATGTTGTTTAAGGGTTTTTATTTCATTTTGTTGCATGAATCAATACAAATCACAAGGCAGTACAACAGTAGAGGGTTGACTAAAAGTAAATTGGTACGCCTCTTGTGCACCGCTAGCACGTGTTGGGAATCGAAAATCTGGTTTGTTTACACTTTTATAGAAAACAACTGGCGCAAGTTTGATCAAAGTAGTCGATTGCGTTCAGAAATAACGTCAAATAAAACCCGACAGTGGAAAAAATATTGTGCTCAAAATCCTGGAAAATCTGGTCCAGTTCCAAGCTGGTTAAAGTACTGAAAATGCCGAAAACATCAATTTGTCGAGTGCTCAAAACCTACAAGGAAACCATGAGTGCGAAAAGGAATCAGTGAAATCAGGTGTTGAGGTGTTGCCAGAAGGTACAACGCCAACTTTCAAACGGTGCGAAACCTCCTTGCCTGGGAAGGACACAAGTCGTACAAAGCCAGTAACCATCCGAACCAGCATATGTAGCAGAATTTGACTCTTGTATGACCGTGTTTTGACGAAGCACGAGGTCTGCATTTTGATCGATGACGAAACTTACATCAAACTCGATTCTAAGCAGCTTCCCGGCCAAAAGTTTGACATCGCGACCAGACCTGGAGATGTGCCGGGAAGATAAAAGTTCGTATTTTCTGTCAAGTTTACGAAAAAGGCCATGGTATAGCAAGCTATTTGCAGTTGTGGCCTGAAACAGAACCATTCGTCACATCCTCGCCGATGACATCCCAAGTTTACACAGAAGAATGCCTGAAAAAGCGTATATTGCCGTTCATCCGCAAGCATAGTGGCAAAGTCATCTTTTGGTCAAGGTGGTTCTGGATTGGTAAGCTGCCAACAAGATCGATTAGTTAGGGCTTCATTCAAAGAGGAGCGGCCTTGTACATTAAAGGCTCCGGTTGAGATTAGGAATTTTTTAGACTTCTTTAACCATTCATTCATCGGCTCGATCATTCATAACTCGTTTAACACCTTGAATGAGGGGCCACCTGGGTGATGGATCTTTACCATTTTCAGCAAAATTTTCTTCTACAAAGTTGTTTCTAATAATATGGCACTTCTTCTGGTGTGAATGAAAACTAGGGTGGTTCTTATTTTCAGAGAAATCGAAAATCTAACTTTTTTATTTGCAGAAATAAAGGCATTCAATATTAAGAAAAGTTGTAGAGTAGATAATTTCAAGCAACTTTGATGGTACAATTTTAGGTAGCTTTGATTGGTAACTCAGGGTGTCCCTATAAAAATCAGAAAAGAAAATACAGCAAAAAACAGTTTTTTTTCTGTAGGAACCCCCTAAATTATGTAAGGAAAGCTGTTCGGAAGAAAGTTTTTACTTTCGATATTAATGTTGAATAATTTTGCTACATGATTCTTTTGCTGTTTGACCGTTTTCAGTTAGTTACGCAAGTTAGAACTTGTTGATGAGATCACAGTGGTCAAAGTGGTCCAGAATGCGAATTTAGCGAAGATGTAGACCAAGGTTATCTTCAACAAAGTTGTTTCTAATATGAAGGCGCTTCTTTTGGTGTGAATGAAGGCTAGGGTGGTCCTTATTTTCAGAGAAATTGAAAATCTAACTTTTGTATGTGCAATAATAAAGGCATACATTTTTCAAAAAAAACTGTAGATAAATTAATTTCTAGCAACTTTGATGGCACAATTTTTTCTGTACCCTTTGATATGATCCAATTAGAGCATTTTTTCTGGTATACTTACAGAAAAAAATTATTTTGCTGTACCTTTTTTATTTCAAATTTACCAACAACGTTGTTTAAAGATGATTTTTATAACTTGTAAAGATTAAAGTTTTGACGTTTAAATCTTGCCGATGTCTCTTACCGTTAGCGAGCAATTAACGATTTTCTTATAAAATTATGCCCTTTTCAAATGTTTTTTACTCAATTTAAAAAAAAACTATTTCTAGTTTCCAGACATGATATGCAATGATATGCAATACTTTCAAATATTGTTAGGAAATATTTTTTTGGTTTGCCCCAACTAGAAAAACCAACATTTGAAAACGGCCTATTTTGTTTAGTAAAACCCTAATAACTTTTGTTTGACATACGATAGAAACAATTTCAGCACACCAAAAGTTGTAACTTTTATTGTTCTAGAATCAATTCGAAGGCAAGTTTGCTGGAAATGTTTTAATAAAAACGTTACAGTGAAATAACTGATTTTAAAGGGACACCCTGAGCTACGTAGGAAAAAATTCTCTAATTCGGTCATATCAAAAGGTACTGAAAAAAATGGAACCATCAAAGTTGCTTGAAATTATTTATTCTACAACTTTTTTGAATAATGCATGCCTTCGTTTCTGCACAAAAAAAAAGTTAGATTTTCGATTTCTCTGAAAATAAGAACCACCCTAGTTTTCATTCACACTAGAAAAAGCGCCTCATTATTAAAAACAACTTTGTCGAAGAAAATGTTGCTCCAAAACTTCAAACTTAGGCTGAAAATGTATCTTTCCAGCTAAATTCGCATTCTGGCCATTGTGCATTGGAAACAAGCGGTCCGCAGTACTATTTTTAATTGTGGATAATCGAGTTTCAAAACACAAAACAACCCCCTTTATCCACAGTCAGTCCCGAAACTGTTTGATCTGTCACGCATTGTTTTGCAATTGAAAGAAGTTTTGATCATTATTTCTGAAATTATATTTCCATTTAATATAATATAATATAAATCTTGTAGTTTTTACTTGAATCCCTTTTTTCTTAAAAAAAATTGCCAAAAATATAAGGCACTGCCTTCATTTCCGGAGAAGTGCCAAGCTCCCTATTTGTCAATATTTTGAAAATTGAGAATAGTTAATCGATAGCAAACTCTTCAAAATATATTTGGCTACAAAATATTTATAAATACTACTAGTCAAACCAGTATGTTATTTCATTAAAAAAGCTTTAAATGTGGGAAAAAAATCACGAGACGATGAATGAACTTACGCTGGGTGACGAAAAATGAACCAAATGAACTTTGCAACTAATTCACTGTGCAAGGCTTAGCAAAAGAATATTTCAGCCGAAAATATTAAATTTTGATGCAATTTCTAATAAACTTAAAATACAAACGTTGTAATTAAATATTTGTTATATATTTTTTTAACAGTTTGGAATAATATGAAAAGAATTCACGAAATTATATTAAGGCATTTTGATGAACAAAAAATATATATCAAACATAATTCCATTCCAAGCAACATCCAAGCAACAAGCAAATCACATTTAAACTAGAAATCACGTGACTTACATTTTCCAGATTTTTTTTATGTTCCAGACTTCCGCACTTATTTGTGCCTTCACAGAGGATACAACCATAACTCACCGCAGCTAAAGCAAAGTGCTTTTTTATTCGGTGGTAAATAGACAGGGTGAAAGTGTGCGCCTGTGACGGGATGGCTTGGAGTGAGTGAATCCCTCTCTCTCTCTTTTAAACGACCGCTCTCACATGCTCTCATTTATCTTCACCCACGTGCTCTCGTCTGCTATCGCTGCCACGTACACTTGTGCGAGGACGAGCCAGGGCTCTTTCTGTGATTCGCTGGTGCGGATGATAGTGATAAAGTCTTCGGAGTTGTAGAAAATGTCGAAAAAAAAGGAAGCGGGAAGAAACATTCTTCTTCCTTCCTTTGTAATGTAGAGTGTTTCCAGCCGAAATGACCTACCGACCAACTTAGAGTGCCTCTGATTCAATTGAAAACTGGTACACACGTTTTACCCACGAAAGTAGGTTTTTCCCACTGTTTTAAGAAGGGCGTGAGCATTTTGAATAGCACTTCAGTTAATAATTTGTAGCTCGAAGAAAACTTTAGGTTATACATAAAAAATTGTCGATGAACAAGTTGTGGCCCTATGTGTGGAGGTTGTAAAAAAATATACACTGAAAAAATTTTGATAAAAAATCAAAAATTAACATTAAACTTTAACTATTTCAAATTTTTTTTTTGTTAATCCGAGGGGGTTTGAGTTGTTTAGTGGAATACCTGTAACTAGAAATTAGAAGAAAAATAAGTATTTTCCATTTAATTGCAACCACCTTTGCTTATCTCGACATATACGTGTATTTCGTCTACAATGTGCAGACAAGAGCTGGTAAATCTCACGGCCATCATGTGACGATGGCAAAACAGGCCTTCTCACTGCCACGAGACCTCAGTCGAGTTATTAGTACGAGACACTGAAGAATTCTGCACATTGTAGACGAAATACGCGTATCTGTCAAAATAAGCAAAGGTAGTTGGAATTAAATGGAAAATACTAATTTTTCTTCTAATTTCTAGTAAAAATGTTGTTATTTTTTCTGTTTTTTGTCTGTACAAATTTGAAGTTGCTACACAAATTTAAATGAAAATTTCAAGATAGAGAAGTTTCCGAGAACACAGTTTCTAGAACATCAACTTTTAGTGTACATCCCCAAATTTGAACATTGGCGGGAATAAACGTATTCTGATGATATAATCTGATTTTTGAAATATTTTTGAATGTTTAAGCTCAAGATAATGATCTTCATAAGAACATCCGTTCTCGAGATATTTCTGATATAATTTTATCATATTCGAATCATTTTTGAAAATACGACCTTTAAATAAGTTTTTCTAGATTCTCCAATAACAACCGTTTGTTTTTCGAAATTTATAATAAATTCTACGCTAATTTTTCTTTCACCGCAAGATGATTGGATGAACGGTTCAAATAGAACAGATTATAAACTATAAAGGATGCATAGCGCTACTCTTCGTCTTTTTTTCACACGCGATCATGACGGGTTCTTAACTGTCACATATACTCAACATAAAAACCAGGAAAATATATTTTGCCAACCGAAAAGTTAGAAAAATTGGTCACCCATGCTTATATCAGAACCGAACAATTCTCGTTTTTGAGAATTTTTTTTCTCAGTGTATATTTTTTTCACATCCTTCACACATAGGATCACAACTTTTTCTTAGACCCTTTTTATTAGTACAACCAAAGGTTTTCGAGCTACAAATTCTTAATTGAAGTGCTATTCAAAATGCTTACGACCTTTTTAAAACTGACTCTTGAATCACAAAAATCTATGTGACGCGGAATCTCCTAAGCCGAACGCGTATGCAAAGTTTCATTCAAATAAAAAAAATATCGAAAATAATTTTCCACATTTCCAGGTCATTTCGGTTGGAAATGCTCTGTTTTTGCAAGCACTGCTGCATATTAGTATATTATTCCCAGAAGGAAGTTTATCTGCATTTGCGTTTGTGAATTTGAGAGCTCTCCTTCTCATTCTAGAGCTACACGGCGGGACAATTTGACTCAATTTTGAATCGTTTTTGTATCATCGAAAGTGACTTCACTCGTAAATGAGTATATGTGACTGGGATTAACAAGTCGACATATTTAAAACAACGATCTGATTTGAGTCGATGTTTTTGATCTGTCGAATTGACAATGCCAGTAACAGTTACTTAAATTTGAGTGACTCCACTTTTGACGAAAGTGAGTCAAAAACGACTCAAAATTGAGTTGAAACAGCTGGCCGTGTAGAGCGATTGAGTGTCGTGTGAATGAAACCCATTTTTCAACTCTCATGCGCTACTCGAATTCAAACACGGTGGTGAATATAAACAAGAGAGAAGAGCTCTCGTTGATGTAGGAAGAGTGTGTGGAAAACTTAAGATCTCTCTTTGCTACTTTGATGTTGGGACACCCTTTACTTGAGCGTTCTTAACTTAAGAATATTGAAATGATCTGTCCAAATCATCCAAAATGATGGTCTGTAAACTTTTTTCCTCAAATTGATATGTCATCTGGCCAATACAAATCTATGTTTCTGGTTTGTTAGGATATGAATCCTAGAAATTGTGAGCTGTTTAGTGGAATTCCTGTAACTAGAAATGAGTAGAAAGATTTGTTTTGATTCTTATGCAGAGGCCAAGTGGTTTTCCGAACGTCGAAATTTGTGACGATTTTTCCAATGGATGAATTATGCATTTGAATTCAATAATTAACTCGTTGTTTTATGGATTATAGCCCGATACATGAGGTTCAAATGGTTTAACCTAATATTTAAGCCAGGTATGAAATAATCAGTTATTTTGTTAGCCGCTAGACTTATCATTTGAAAAAGAGAAACAAATAAATCTGAATCAATTGAACAAACATCTTGCCTGAACATCCTCATTCCTGAAAATACAGATGCGAAAGATGTGTTTCAATACATCTCTCTACGATTGACAATTCTTCATAAGCTAAATAAACACACAGTTTATGCTGCTGGTGGGGGAAGCCCATATGGCATAAGGTCGTTTGGTTTAAAGTCGATTTCTGCATAAAGTCATTTTGCATAACAATAACTTGAGCTAAGCGGTCATTTGGAATAATGCCGTTTGGCATAATGACCATTTGGCATAACACTCTTGAAATTACATAGAATATAAGCGGTCATTTGGCATAATGACCATTTGGCATGAAGTTATTGGCAATTTGGCATAATATCATTGGCATAGGTTTGGATTTAGCATTTATCCATTATAATATTCACTTTTTTTTATATGAACTTCAAAATAAGGCATTCATACACTCAGGTAATTAACCGTACAGTTTTCATAAGATCAACTTGATGAATCACTAAGCAAGCGACCAACACCAATTTCATAAGATCTATTTATCTATCTATATACAAATGGATTTCTATCTGAACCTAATAGACTCAAAAATTACTGAACCGATCGGCGTGAAATTTTGTATGCAGGGATTTTTGAGACCGGAGAAGGTTCTTATGATAGTTAAAGACCCCTCCCTTTTCTGGAAAGGGGCGCTCCCATACAAATTAAACACTCATTTCTACATAACTCGAGAACTAATCAAGCAAAAGAAACCAAATTTAGCACGTGTGAGTTTTGAAGGCAAGAAAGGTTTCTATGGTAGCTTGAGAACCCTTCCCGTTCTAAAAAGGTCGGCTCCCATACAAATAAAACACAATATTCTGCATAACTCGGGAACTAATCAAGCAAACGGAATGAAATTTAGCATGTGGTGGTTTTTGAAGACAAAAAATGTTTCTATGTTAGTTTGAGACTCCTCCTCAAAGTGGGAGGGGGAGGGGGCTCCGATACATATGAAATACAATATTCTGCATGACTCGAGAACTACACGGTGTTCAATAAGTTCGGATACACTTTCAAAATTTGTTAAAAAAATGAAAACATGTTTTTTTATTTTTTGGATTTATGTTATTGAAAGCTATGTTTACAAGGAACGTTTACAACATTTCTCTTGGAATGACCCCCCCCTTTGTACTCCTTAACGAGCTTCAAACGTTTCTCGAACGCGTCGCAGGCGGCACGCACTGGACTGCATGGGCATTTCGTCCCAGATTTTGAGAATTACCGTCTTGAAATGATCCAAAGTGCTGACCTTGTATTCGTTCAGCTTCGCCATCATATAGGAAGGACCAAACAAAAAAGTCGAGAGGATTCAAGTCCGGGGAGCTGGGAGGCCACAAAGTTTTGTCCAGAAAGTCGGTTAAATTGTCCCGACACCAGGCTTGAACCACATTTGCCGTATGGGCTGGTGCACCGTCCTGCTGGAACACGTAGTGCTCATCGCCGTAGAGGCTTCGGAGACTGGGGGCAACAACCTTTTCCAAAACCTCAGTTTTGTAGTACGCCGCGTTGATTTTGACGTTTTTCCAATAAACACCCAAGGGTAGCTTACCACGTTTGCATACTGCCCCCAAACCATCACCGACGCGGCACTTTGGAACCGAGGGATGTTTATATTGGATTCAGGAATGCTGTCCCTCGATGGCGCCCACCACCCGGTCATTTTGCACATTGTGCGGCTGCTGCAGCACGAACAGTTTCTCGTCCGAAAAAACAAACTCCTGACCAGCGTGCCGAGAGAGGATCCTCTTAGCTCGATCCAACCGCTTTTTGCTGGTAGCCTCCGAAACGCCATGGACCTTACGTTTTTGTAGGAGCCTGAAACCAAGGTCCTTGGTGAGTATGGTGTGAGCGGTTCCAATGGAAACGTTGAGATCTGCAGCCGTTTTCCGGATTGGTTGAGCGGTTCTTTTTGCGCCGAATTCGCTCCCTCACGATCTTGATGACCCGTGGCGTCCTCGCTGAACGCGGCCGACCGGATCTCGCACGGTCATTGGTCGAGGACGTCTCCCGGTATCGCCTGATGGTCGTGCAGACAAAGTTCCGCTTGACCCCATGCGATTTCAGCAGCCGGAATATATCGCCGGGTCGCTCACCGTTCAAAAAACGCTTAATTACGAAGTCCCGATACTCTTTCATCGCGCGTAACAAACGAACAACAACTAACAGAATGTCAACACCGCGCACATTCGGTAGCGTATGAATGAAGCTAAAGCTGACACCAATACCAATGCAGAATATGTACATGGCGCATACCTACGCAATGATGAAAACTTGTATTCGAACTTATTGAACACCGTGTAATCAAGCAAACGGAACCAAATTTTGTATGTGGTGGTTTTTGAAGACAAAAAAATGGTTCTATGTTGATTTGAGACCCCTCCCCTCTCTGAAAGGGGGGAATTCCATACAAATGAAACGCAAATCCTTGCATAACTCGAGAACTAATCAGGGAAATGGAACCAAATTTGGTATATGGAAGTTTTTGAAGGAGAGAAATGTTTCTCTGGTGATTTGGGACTCTTCCGCCATATGAGGATGGAGGGAGTAGGGCTCTCAAACAAATGGAGCACAAATTTCTGCATAACGCGAGAACTAATAAAGCAAATGGAACCAGATTTGGCATGTTGAGGTTTCTGAAGAAGATAAATGTTTCTAAGGTGGTTTGGACTCCTTCGCCTTCTGGAAGGGAGGAGGAGGGGCTTCCATACAAATGAAACACAAATTTCTGCATTACTCGGGAACTAATCAAGCAAATGGAACCAAATTTGGAATGGACGAGTTTTTGAAGGCATGAAATGTTTTTATGGTATTTTGAGACCTCTCCTCACTCTGAAAAGGGGGGCTCCCATGCATACGAAACACAAACTTAAACCAAACATGAGAACTATCCCTACCGCTATGTAAATTTGTGTGCAGGGGTTTTTGAGTTCGGGAAAGGATCTTATGATAGTTCGGCACCCCTCCCGCCTTTAGAAAGGGGGGCTCCCATGCAAATGAAAAACTATTTTCTGCATAACTCAAGAACTAATCAAACAAATGAAACCAAATATGGCATGTTGAGGTTTTTGTGGGCAAGAAATTCTACGGTGGTTTGAAAACCCCCTCCTATTTGAAAGAAGGGGCTCTCACTGGAAGGAGTGGGCTCTCATGAAAATTAGACACAAATGTCAACCAAACATGAGAATCATACCTACTGTTATGAAAACTTATATGTAGGGGTTGTTGAGGCCGGAGAAGGTTCTTATGATGGTTCGAAGCTCCTTCCCCGCCTGGAAGGGCAGGACTTCCATTCAAATGAAACACAAATTTCTGCAAATCTCGAGTTCTTGGAATTGGAGTTCTTCAAATGGGGCAAGAATTTTTTTTAGGTGGTTCGAGACTTCTCTCTGGAGAGGGGGGAGGAGGGCTCTCAAACCAATGGAACAGACAATTGAACCGAACATGAGAATTATCCATGCAATTATAACACAAAATGTGTATTTCTCGGGTAAGAAGCATATTCTGATAGAAGTTTGAACACCACTTTAGTCATGAATTGTTTGAGTTACTCTCAGTGCTACATTATGCACAAGAAGTTAATCTTAGGTTATGCAAAAGAAAATTACGTACAAACTGACAGGATACAGCTTCGTTTGTCTTTGAATTCTTCTACGCAGAAAGCAAAACCGGTCCAAGGATTAAATTAATAACACAAACCTTTTTTTGCATGAATAACACACACAAGCAATCGAAAATATTTTAACCAGATTCATTCAGAACATAAAACCATTCACTTAATTTCAAATCGGCCGTTGTTAAACAGGCCCTCGACTGACTTTGGCCTTAAGGTGAATTGGAAGAGAGTCTCTCTGCATATGAAATATAGATTATATTAACTACCACTTCACGTGTTTGAGACTAAAAGTCACAAACAAAACAAAACAAACAACGGTCAATTTGCTAACCAATGGATGATCCAGTAGAGCAAACGATTCTTGAAGATTTCACGCCTGAAGTCCGAGTAGAATTTGAGGTTCGTGGTCAGAAAACTTCGAAGCGGTGCGAACAAACGCACCTGCGATTCACATTACTCGCAGAAAAAGGAAAACCATTCCTGGAAATGTGATTGACACAGTGAACGACCGCCATCCGGTACACCACAAACTGGTGCACAATTCGGGCGATCAAAAGCGATCACTTTCACACATCATACCTCGTCTTCTTGTCCCGGCCAACCCGACTCAATCAGCAGTCATAACAACCGAACCAAACAACATCAAGTACCTACCTACCGTTTACAAGCTAACCAATGACCCTAACAACTCTCAGAGTATCTCAACTCGGTAGTGCCGACTTTCGGTTTCTTCCCTTCTCCTTGTTGTTGTTTCTCACCGGCCCTTCACGAACAAGAGTGCGCGGTTCGGATCGCTTTGAAGTGACACATCTCCCCGGTGGATGGCGCGGTGGGGTGGTGGATTGCAGGCCGATAACAGATGTTGGCTCTTCGGTGCGGTGCGTTGTTTATGAGAGATAAAGGAAAACGAAAACCGGGCCCACCACTTGCCACCACTTGCTCAGAAGTTGGGGGAAAAAATGGCAAAAATTGGAAAGCGCGCGCCGAGATGTCATTCACTTGACTACTTAGCGGACGCCCAAGCAGCCGCAAGAATGCCAGTCGACCAGTCTATCACCATATTTATAGAAAAAAGAAAAGAAAAAAAACTAACCGCACTCGTGGCCGGATGTGTGGATTGTGGTGATTTTCCTCGGAAAAATGTATCGCATCGATCGAACCCGATCGAAAGTGACATAATTTCACTTTTCCCTGCATCGTGTCTCCGCTGCAGCTGGAGTCGGTTGATTGACAAGTTTACTAATCGTGTGCGAATTTCTTTTGTCTCTTTTCTTTTCTGCGAACAGATAACGGTGGCGGACGATCAGGTGGAAGTGGTCAAAGCCATCAGCCCTGGCGATGAGGTGGAGAAGCGGGAGAACGACTCAGACCAGGTGGCACTGGAGTCGGTCGATTCGGACCATCAAGGATCGTCGTCGGTGCATTCGTATCCGCAGCACATCCCGCTGTCGATAGGCCACGTGCCGGGACCGCAGCCACATGGACCGGGACCGGCTGGACCGCACGGACCGATCCATGGCCACGGACCGAGTAGGGGTGAGTGTGAATGGGAGTGAGAAGTTTCAAGGAGCATGAATCCTCCGTTTGTACAAATCGTGATTGAAACAGTCTATAAACACCGTGGGGGAAAATTGATAACGTCTTACGAGACCCAAAGGAAGTGTCTTAATACGGGTCTCTTTTCTAAGCCCGAGGAATCGTTTTCATTGACTGAATAATCACAACCTGCCCTGCGGGTCATTGTCTTTCACGTAGCTTGAATTCTGTTTGGAATTGTCAGTAAGGTTTAGATGTTTTAATTTTTTGAAAAGCCCTGCATAGTGAGATAAGTGCTAGTCGAAAAGGTGCATGTTTAAAAGATCTGTTCATATTTTTGAAAAATGTTCAGAATCACATATATAACAACAAAATGAGAAATATTGGTGAATGTCTAGAGGTACACAGAAAGACAATGACGAACTTTAACAAATGCGTAAAATTTCCCGTCAATTGCAAACAAAGGAACCATAGGCAACAACATTCTTTGCAATCCGTCATACAAAAGACCTGAATTAGGCCGTAACTGGATTTTATCGACAAAAAGTATTCCATGAATTAATGCCAAATCATGCATTAGGTAATGCAAAATTTGACATGTTTCTTTCAAACTGTGTATTTCAAATTTATTTGTTGTTTTGCGTGCACCCAAGCAGTGAGTTTTGTTGTTGTTTTTTTTTCAAGCATTTAGAAAGCTGTTTATAAACCACGTAAACAATTCAGGGTGAGGGGAGTTCGAAAGTCTATGTTTGTTTACTATAGGGGAGGGGGGGGGGGGCTTTCCGAAAAGTCTAGGTAGACCTCTTTTTTTTCTACTATCCGGATATTCATATACTTGGACGTTTTATACGAAGGATTTATTCAATTGTTAAGATCTTGCGTATTATCCTCATGTTACCCCGAACATTTTCGGAATCCATAACTTTTTATAAGATCGCTTTATGAACTTCATTGGTTTATGATTCATTGAGTAATCGTATAAAATTCATAATAATATCTTACAGCAAATTTTCATACGATAATCGTTTGAATTTTAATCGATGTAGGCTTCAGGGTAAAAATTGCAATTTAATAATCAAATGTTATCTGCTCTGATGTTGAACAAAGAATTTTTTTGATTGACTAAAAGTATGTATAACTTAATTATGTTGTTTCATAATTAATTCGAACCGACTGAAAAGTTATGGCCCAAATAGGCCATTACGGAAGTATTGTAATCTTCCTTCTTTTTTAACTAGGCTGTTCCTAAAAATTATTTTACAATCTATGATATAATTATTATTCTAAATAGTTTATGTTTCTATAAATTTAAATTTATGAGCCAAAACCATAATGCCAAATAATATTGGTTCATTGCTTGCAAATGGATCTAATTTTCTAGAGTTTATGCCAAACTTTCTAAATGCCAATTTTTTCTGATGAAACGTGAATTTACAGATTTTCTATCCGAATAATTTTTCTCAAACTGTTCGGCGCCAATGCCAAAAGACTTTTATACCAATTGAATTTGGAATGTCTAAGTTATGTCAAATAATAATTCTGCCTACCGAAGCTGAAAGAGCTTTCATTTTGCGATATTTATGCCAAATGGTATTTAGGCCATATGACCGTAATTATTTTAATTTTTCTTTTCTTTTATGCCAAATGGTCATTATGCCAAAGGGTCTTTATGCCAAATGACCATTGGTTATCCAACATCTTATGCCACAGGACATTATGCCAAAAGATTAATGCATATTATCCTCGTGTTACCCCAAGCATTTTCGGAATCCGTTACTGAGCCAAGAATGCTCAAACCCTCATGGCTTGAATGAAGTATGACAACGTACTTGTTTTGCCCAAGTAAGTTTTATTGCAATTGTAAACCAATCTGAGTCGTGAAATCTTTGCTGGATTGTAAGCTTTCAATGCATAGCCTGTTGGTTTGTGCTAACAATTCAAAACGTGCATCAAAAAAATATAGTTGATAACTATACACAGCGGCAAAGTACCCAATATTTAGGTCAATTCACCCAGGTCGACACTCTTGACGTGATTTTCATTCCTAGTAACTCGCATGTAAACAGAACTACTAACAATCAGGTTATGTTCGCAACATACAATTCTACAACACTAAACTGTCATAACTGGTTACCGTGACTTGACTCTGACCTTATTGAGTCACATTGAGGTTAAATCTACAGAGTTGCAACATGTGTGCTGCTTGGGTACTATTGAGTAGCCTAAGTATCGGATGGAATAAAACATTATTTTCACAGCCATATGCAGTGTCAAAACAACCCACATTATTCAAGATATTACATGATGTTCAAACAACTCAGTGGGTTGTGCACTCATTATTAAATTCTAACCTTTCTATACGCGTGTACATTTTGCAGAAAGAGCAACCAAGTGATGTGTTTTCACATGTGTTGTGTTTTTTACACCAATGAGTTTCCCGGAACAAAAATCAAAAACGAGTCCTTAGTTGGCCACCATTATCATTAAAAGCTATCATTAAATAGACTTTAACATTTTTCAAAGTACACGACTCGCATACTCTTGCGATGCCGTGATGGAGATTGTTTACTAATGTGTGTTGCACTGCATACAGTTTTCAGGACCTACACGTTGAAATAAATTGAAACAATACATCAAATCAGCATAATATGGCAACTATTTAAGTAATAAAGCATAACATCCCGTCACACTACACATAATATGATGTGATATAGATTAAAGGGCGAACACGAAATTATTGCGACACATTCAACAGGGCATAACTTTTTTACCGTTGGGTAAAAATCAACCAAATTTTGCACACTTTCTCATTGATGTGTATTGTTTACATGCTGTCAAACTCGAAGTCGTGTTTTTTGATTCAACGAAAGTGGAGGTGAACCAACGCGAGTCGAGAGAACAAATTCTTTCCAAACACCTGGAATTTCCTGACCTGTCGCACCGGCAGTTGGGAAAAATGTTGAACATTCACCATTCAACCGTCTCCAGAGTGTTGAAGCGGTTCCAGGAGCGGTTGACGTTGGACCACGGCAAAGGAGCTGGAAGTAAACCGGGACCGGAGAACAAAAAGAAGGACGGAAAGGTGAAGCGGATGATTAAAGCAAGTCCCAACGTCTCAAGCCGTGATTTGGCTAAAAAGATCGACATGTCGCAGAGCTACGTCCAGAATGCAAAGGAGAGAGCTAGACGACAAACATACAAGATACAGAACTTCCCAAACCGCGATGAGCGGCAACAATCGACGGCTAAAACTCGGGCACGGAAACTCTACGAGAAGACGCTGACAAAATATGGCTGCTGTGTGATGGACGACGAAACGTATATAAACGTATTAAGCCGATTTTAAGCAAATTCCGGGGTTGGAGTTTTTCACCGGCAAGAGCAAGTTCTATGTGGACGACAAATTTAAGAAGAAGAAAATGTCGAAGTGCGCCTCCAAATATCTCATTTGGCAGGCCATCTGCTCTTGAGGACTGAGGAGTGAGCCTTTCGTGACAAAGGGCACAGTAAATGGCGAGATCTACAAATCTGAGTGCCTCGAGAAGCGCCTTTTGCCGTTCTTGCAGCAGCACGACGAAGTTCCGCTATTTTGGCGAGATTTGGCATCATGCCACTATTCAAAAAGTGACCTGGAGTGGTATGAGGCCAATTCTGTCCATTTTGTTCCAAAGGACATGAATCCGCCAAACTGTCCGGAGCTGCGCCCGGTGGAGCAGTACTGGGCAATGATGAAGCGGGAACTTCGGAAGAGCAAGAAGACAGTCAAAGACGAGAAGGACATGTTAAGAAAATGAAAAAAAAAACTGAGAAACTGGTACCGGATGACACTGTAAAGACTTTGATGAAAATGCGTTCAATTTTACACTCAAAGCTCCATCGATTAACTTTTCTTTTGATTTTTGAAGTAAATATATGTATAAAACTACCCTAAAATGTTGGTTTGATTCTAAACATTATAAGAAAATTGGCATGACATTTTCGGTGTCGCAATAATTTCGTGTTCGCCCTTTATCTTGATATTAGTATTTATACATCTAGTTTTCACTGAAAATAATTTGCATGGTATTTGATATCAAGATACTCCACATCACGTAATGTAAGTTGTAATGTGAACGGGACTTAATGCTACTAGCTAAAATTACTGTCTCTAACTATCTTTTTGAGAGGAAAATAGAGACAACAAGAGACATAGTAATTTGAGCGTGTTGGTTATGCTTCTCTTTTCGTTTTTCACAACATCGAGAGAGCTTATGCAAGGCACCAATACAATAGTAAGTTTACGATGTCAACCATTGAGTATTTTCATATAACGTTTGCATTTAAAAAAATTGACTTTTTTCGTATATAAATCAAAATAACCTAAGACAGATAATTGCCAATTGCTTTTGATAAATTTCCCATGCAAGGTAATTATTTAAGCTTACTTGCAAAAAAAATTCTATGCCCTTGCGAGCGACCTTCCGGCAGTGAACCGGAACATTTGCCATGGCGGACGAAAACATGCGTGTAGGCATGTTTTTGAGTTCTTTCTTTGTTTTATTTATCAATTCCTCCTCAGTTTTCGCGATAAAATTGTTAGAGGTGATCTTACACTTCATGTTGGCCCAGAAATTCTCGATGGGACGCAGCTGGGGAGTTTGGTGAGTTCGCCGACTTGAGTACCACATCGACATACAGCCGCTCCATCTCCTCCAACGATCGCTTCGAGTAGTGGGCCGACGCATGATCCGGCCAGAACACCGCGTCTTTGCACTTATGGTATTTCTTGATGAACGGCCAGGCCGAAGCGAAAGAAGAGGGGCTTTTGAAATTGTCAGCCACAGCAGCACCTTCTTGGGGAACTTGTTGTGTGAAATGAACTTCACCTCGGAGCTCACTTCCTTTTAATCTAATCTAATCTAATCTCACATTAACGCAGCCAATTCTTGAAAGCATCCTGGAAAATTAGGGTTTTTTGAATACATCATTTTTCTTGTCAGGCCAGGCTAACTGAGTAGTATGTGCCGCAGAGAGGATTCCAAGAAATAGAGCGATTCCAGAAAGAAACTAACGGATAAATTCGAAGCTGAAAATAGCATAAAAAATATTGTGAAGGGATGTTATAATATAAAATGAGAATAACATGTGTACTGTCTGCACGAAGGAAAAAAAATTTACATACAATACTCGGGAGATAAAAAATTATATACCGTATGAAGAATTACAGCATGCTATCTTACCGGGGTCGCGCTGACTACATTGCGTTGATAGGACTGCCTCCTAAGGTATAGCTGACGAGATACAGCGTTTCTTTCTTACTCGCTGGTGGACAGACTTCCATGGTGGACAGACGCTCGGCACGCACCTCCTCAATCTAGCTCAAGTCAGAAGGACAACAGTGCCCAGGCTGCACTACCAGCTAAGTACGCAACCCTTTGCTGGCGGTCTTTGTCATCTTTTGACCCGTGGAAGCATGAGGTAGGAACCTGTTAGGACCAGAGCAGTGTTGCGGGGACGCACGCTCCATCACAGTTGTCGACTCACCATTTTGCAGCCATCACCTCGGAGCTCACTTTCTTTGTGGGGGAAGTAAAATACGAAGTGCCCTGCCAGTCGTTGCCATCCAGGGTGAGATAGGTCTCGTCATCCATCACCACGACCACGTCGTGATTCGCCGGGAAAATCGAGTTGACCATATTATTCAGCCGCTGTCCTTGCGTCATTGCCTGCAGCTCCGAAACCAGTGGACGCGACTTCCGCTTCCTGACATGTATGTTCATGTTCGGCAGGCTTTTTCACTGTTTGGCCGGTTGAACCGACCTCCCGGCCAAGCGATATAGCCACTTTCCCTCAATCTTCCTCTTCAGCATCCTTTGGAGCTTCTTGTCACTCAGGGTCGTCGGCCGTCCGGAACCGGGCGATCCTTCGATGCTCAGATTGATGTCTAATAGTGCCAAGATATTGTAGATGTCCGAACGGGCGTGTCCGGCGTCCACAAAAAGCCGCACGATGTCCATCTTCGACGTGGCGAGGTACCGTTCTTTGAGCGCGCACACTTCTGAAAGGAGTTGCTTCACTGTTTTTGCCATCATGGTAAGAGCTCGACTGATAGAGCTGTCAAACTTTGTCTGCTGACTCATGGGTTACTATGATTGATGTTGCATGGATAGTTTCGTCAGTGCGGGTTGTTGAAAATGAAAAATCGGCAATTGTTGTCCATTTGTTTTTTTTAAGCAAATGTTACCATGTTCAGACATGATCTACCACAGCTCGTTACTTTTCACTGAATCGTACGCTGCCTTGAAATCAATGAAAAGATGTTGAGTCTGCAAGTTATACTTGCAAAATTTAGCTAAGAAGCCCTAAGTCTGGTATTTGCTGACGAGGGACTCCTCAAGTGGTCTCAAACTGTTAAATATGATGCGCCCCAGTATTTTGTACGCCAAATGCAGCATGGTAAACCCTCTATAATTTATACACTCCAGTCTATGCCGTTTATTGTAGAGAAGTTGTTGTACCGTGTCACATTGGTTGAGAATCATTTGTGTTTCCTCCACTGTGATTAAATAGCCATCGCCTGTTTGTAGGCCGGACATCTTGAGCCTCCAGTCACGTGATTCTTGGCTTCATTGTTGATATAGATCGAACACTCCAGTGGGTTTCTGCAATTTTGTACCTTACGTCCATGTTTTGCATAATCTGCTTTCTGCTGAAAGTCTGGCCCTTTACAGTTTTGTGCAATTTTGCTGAACTCTTGGCATTTAAAGCACATTTCGGGTCGTTGAAAAATTCTTAGCGACCACACCGACCAGCCTACTTTAATTTTCCTGCTTTAATTAATTCTGCTTCAATTTAAAGCCTCATCGAGGAAATTTGCCTTTCAAAAGGCCCCATTCTCATGCGATTGGTAATCTAAGCTAGCCTTATTTCCTCCTCCGAAGAGCGTTGGAGCGTTGTTTTCGGGCAAAGGCTCTCACTTCCACCGCGTTATTCATGGTTTTCTCGGTTAGGTCTATATTGGAAGAACTGCTAGCTTTTGGATCCTTCTTCAGCTCGATGATCATCTGTGATCCCGTTGTGAGTTCTCCTGATTATTCACACGTCGGCACCTAGCGCAAGACCTCTTCCTATGAGTCACCGCTTGCTTTGTCAATGAAAGCTTCGTTTATTGAATTGCAATAACTGAAAAATCAATCATATACTTGGCTTGAGAAATTAGCTAGAAAATCACCTGGAAGATTTAGAATTTCTTGGCGACTTTTGACATTTCTTCTGAACATCGCCTTAAACGTCTACTTTGGACTACACGCTATTTCTAAACAACCCAAATTTGAGTACGATGGACTCAAGTTTGTCGGAAGTATGGCTTCCCAAAAGTGAGTAAAGATGGTTAAGACTAACACGTTGACAATTAGTAAACATCGATCGGATTTAAGCCGATGTTGACTGTTTTTCATCTCACCACTACGAACTATTTTTACTCACTTTTGGGTAGCCATACTTCCGACGAATTTGAGTCCATCGTACTCAAATTTGGTTCGTTTAGAAATAGCGTGTAGACAACGAAATATCCCTGTCCAGGTAGTACACCAAAAAGTTGAAATTGTGGCAAAAAACGCAAATGCAGTTTTTCCAATCATATTTTGAGAGATCCGCTGGATTCGGAAAAAGCAGTTTTACCCATCATGATCCGCAAAGCGTTCTATGTTATAAAAGTAGGCATGTAAGTGTGTGCAAGCTGTTGACAGCACACAGATTTCTCGAAACAAATTTATCACTGTTTGCTTAGTGCTTCGACAGTCGAAGCAACCATTGGGTCTTTGTTCAACCATTAACAAATTTTCAATATAGGTGAGACAGTAGCACAGAATGCCGCAACGCACTGTTGGTATTCCGCTGTCAAGTGTTCTATTTTTATTTTCATTCGTCATCGCACTCCCATACCCCTTTCACCAAGTTTGCCCTTCTTGATCATCCTGGGTTTTGTGAAATAGAAGCCATGTAAGTGTGTGCGACGGACATTTGCATCATAGCTGTAACGCTGAGTGCCTCGGAAACGTAAGCGAATTGATTTGTTGCGTTTTTGCCCATGACCCATGTTGCATTTTTTCTTAAAGTTACGATCCATTACGAGAAATAAAACAAAATAATGCAAAATTGCATCACAATTGTGACCAGCCACTTCGTTTGCTCTTCCAATCCTGTGCATTGCTGCCAACCTACATACATATTTTAAAGAGGAAAAATCATTAGATAAATACTAGCTAAAAGCTAGATAGGACCTAAAAGTAAATAAAATTAGAAAACTTAATGCTATGAAACTTATTAATCTTACCTTTAGATAAATTCTTAAACTACCATAAATGACTTAAACCAGGTTTGCAAAATAAAAGTTTGAAGCTACATTATGGCCAACATTTGTTTTGAGAAAAACAGCACACTGAATAGGTGATGTAATCAGCCTACACAACACAACACAACACACCAATAACACCCTTTCGAACTGGTATCCTTGGTAGCAGTACTGCCTGATGCACTCGACTCCCAATAGAGAATGCTACCGAGACAAGAAAGGCCTGTTCGCCGGTTCCTGAGTCTTGCATTTGAGGAGACTCGTCCACTTGCTTGAGCACCAGCAATCGATCTACACCATAGCTCACGAAGAAACCCCAAAAAGTTTAGCAAAATTGTGAAGAAACTGTTCATGGTGATTGGTTTGCCATCATCCGTTCGTAAAACGAACACAGACCTACGGATCGTATCCAAATCGATCGGAAACTAATCGTTCAAAACTAATCGATAGAAACCCACTCGATTGGTGTTAAGTGGCGGCAAGGACGTGCAAACGGCAAGAACATCCCTCACAGGACTGGCGACGGTACCAGATCGGCGTAATCGACGCATCTGCAGCACAATCGGGGCAATCGGCAGGTGAAAGGAGACCTCGTGCGAGCCAAGTTGACCAGCGTTCATCGACGGGCCCAACTCTGACACCACATACCATAACTGTGAGTAGAGTGTATCGGTAAGGATTTAGCTAGGGCTGTTAGGGACTGTTAGGGCAAAAACTTAATTGATCTCTATGATTTTTCCTCTTACTTTGCAACCTCGGTATGAAAGAGCCGATCCAGAGGTCGGTTAGAGTCACTTAAGGGCTGAGCGGGCGTGACTAAAGGCGAGTTACACAATCTTGCTTTTTTATTTTGGGTGTAAGCGAAAGTCGGCGTTAACGTAGATTTCATCATCCATCAGAATACAATGGAGATTGGTGAGCAAATGCGTCTAAAGCACCCGGACAGAGGTTTTAGCAGCACCATGTACTCCTCAATCCTGTGTTTGGCCTTCTGCACATTGAAGGCAGGACTTCTAGACCGCTCCATGGTTTTATGAGTAGATCGACAGCTTCAATTTTCTACGGACTTCCCAGATCGAAAGGTACGACCTTCTTGATCATCTTGGAATCAACCGTGAGACATCTGCTTCTACTTCCTTTCTTCCGTTTGACAGTCAAACGCTACTTTAAGTTTATTATCACATGGAACATGGAGGTATTATCGATCCATCTGTAGGTTGCAGCATGAATGCTAACATTTTTTCACGCAAGATTTGCTGTACACCACCGATTGTTATGAAGCTTGAAAGGCGTGAACAATACACGTAAAACCAGTTTTGCTCATATTTTCCGAATTTTACTCAAACAACCACTCTTTAAACGAGAAATAAAAAAAAAATAGTATTTTCCATTTAATTCCAACTACCTTTATTGCATATCTTGACAGATACGCGTATTTCGTCTACAATGTGCAGACTTCTTGAGTGTCGTGTACTAATAACTTGACTGAGTACACGACGCTGAAGAAATCTGCACATTGTAGACGAAATACGCGTATCTGTCAAGATAAGCAACGGTAATTGGAATTAAATGGAGAATTTTTCTTCTCATGACTAGTTAAAGGTATTCCACTAAACAACTGACACCTTCTATGATTCACTCTTCAAAAATAACCGCTTCAACATTTCCGCGAACCCATCTGACAACTAATCGAACCTTATCTCACCTCTCTTCCCTTCACAGGCGCCCCGCACGGCCACGGCCAACTGTACGGTCCTCCCCCGCCTCCACCACAGCAGCTGCCAGCGGCTCACGCCTACCACGGACCACCACCGCCTCTTCCACCGCAACAGAAGCTGCAGCAGAACGATCTGGGACCGGAGAAGCTCTACGGTGCTCCCCTCGGCGGGAACGACCTGTGGTCTTCGCCGCTCCAGGACATGCCCAAGATCGTTTCACTGGACGTGAAATGTGAAAAGCAGGGCATGAAGGTGTTCGTCCAGTTCGACAAACCCTTCTTCGGAATCATCTTCTCCAAGGGCCACTATAGCAATGTCAATTGCGTTCACCTGCCAGCTGGGTTGGGCAAGAGTTCGGCGACGTTCGACATAGGAATACACGCGTGCGGAACGGCCGGCAATACAGATCAGGCATTGTACAATGGGTACTCGGGAACGGAATCGGGATCGGGGTCTTACTTTGAAAATATTATCGTGCTGCAGTACGATCCTCAGGTGCAGGAAGTTTGGGATCAGGCTCGGAAGTTGCGTTGTACGTGGCATGATCAGTATGAGAAGAGCGTGACGTTCAGGCCGTTCCCAGTGGATATGCTGGACGTGATTCGGGCGGACTTTGCCGGAGATAATGTTGGCTGCTGGATGCAGATTCAGGTTGGTAAGGGACCATGGGCTTCGGAGGTTTCCGGACTGGTAAAGATCGGACAGACTATGACAATGGTGCTGGCAATCAAGGACGATGATAGCAAGTTCGATATGCTGGTGAGGAACTGTATGGCTCACGATGGTAAGCGTGCTCCTATTCAGCTGGTAGATCAGCGAGGTTGTGTCACCCGGCCGAAGTTGATGTCTCGGTTTACGAAGATCAAGAACTTTGGAGCAAGCGCTTCGGTGCTTTCCTATGCTCACTTCCAGGCATTCAAATTCCCAGATTCCATGGAGGTTCACTTCCAATGTACAATTCAGATTTGCCGCTACCAGTGTCCGGAGCAGTGTACCGATCCTGGTATTCTGGATGTTCATCATTTGTCAGGAGGACCGGAACATCAGCAGTACGGACCGCCACCACCCCCGCCACAATCCCTTGATGCCCATGTGTTCGCCAATCGGAAGCGAGATGATCGTCGCATCCGTCGAACTCGTGCCGCCGGAGAACAGGAAGAGAAGGAAGATGTTGGAATGAAACGTATCATCCGGGTTGTTTCCCCGGGAGATTTGACCTTCCCGATCGGTAGCCAAAATAGTACCAATGATTCTACCATGATCTTCCCTGTTCGTGAAGAGGGCCTGATCTGCATGACGACTCCGGGATTTACGGTCACGATCGTCATCTTGCTGTCAATCCTGCTGGCCTCGTGCGTGACGTCTGCCTTCCTGTGCATACGGCTGAAACCGTTCTCGTTCTCTTCGAGGAAGGAACGGGCCGTATCATTCACCAATCCACACCTGAGCCCGTCAACGGCCTCGATCGTATCCAGTGGGCCCAGCTCAATGGTCAGCGGAACGCTCAAATCCACCAAATCGGTCAAATCGAGGAATTTCTACTCGTAGAAGACTGAACTCATGCTACATCCACGTAAACACAATCACAAGCACACAAAAACACAATAGTTGACATATGAAGCTAACACATACAAGTATACAAACACATTTATGCACATAACTCTAATCTGTAAGTACAAGGTTCTCAGTGTTGAACGTAATTCCTCCATCTAATCACAAGTCACAACAGAAATAAACAAGAAAAAAATGCAATCAAACAGAAAAACTCAACGGAAGTCGGTGCTTTTAGGTTGTTAGTGTAACATTCTGAAGCTGAGCTGGTAGAAGTTATAAACAATTACAAGCTAGAGAAAGAAAAAACGAAACCTTAGTAGACAATCAGTACTTTACTCTATTTATTCTAGATAGATAATTTAGTCAATGCCAGCCGGAACGCGAAGGTGACAGTTGTTTTCGTTAAGTTTCTATTATGACGCAACACACTTCGTTGAATGTTACAGTGTTGTTATTGTTGATGTTTAGAAAAGAAAAAACAAAACTCACACAAAGAACGCTAGTAAGAACAAAGTTCATCCAGGCGCAGGCAAAACGAGAAATCCAGTAGTAGGCTAGGGGTTAAGTTTGCTAAGCGAATGTCTGACAGGCGGGAGGCTTTCTTTCTGTCATTCGACGTTGCTTGACATGGAGGCAGTAAGAAAGTGCCAGCCGTCAGAAATGGGTCGCCATATTTATTTTTAATTAACTTTTAAAGAACACACGTTTAGAGTAGCGGAGCAGCACTTGTCTCTCGCTTTTTCGTTTTATTTATTTATTCACGTTTGCTGTAGTACTTTTTAATGCCGGCTGTCTTCTTCCGTGCATCTCATCCATTTACTCATCAACCAATTCCAATGGTTCCACTTTGCGACCCACTCTCTCTCCCCGTGGAAATCGGTCCCACGTGTCAACCGTGGATTGCTTCGATCGGGAGAAACTGAGCATCAATTCCTTCCAAAAACGTCTTCTCTATCTCAGGTTGCTGCTCGATCCGCCTGCAGCGCAAGGTTCTGTTTTGGAACTCTGTAAACAAACAAGAAAATTCGGTAAACAAACATTCACTCCCGCCAACCACCACCATCAACAACGTCATCACATTGTGGAACCATTGAAAGCGAGAAATGCAACTAGCTCTGTAGCATTAAAAATAAGCGCGTGAGCGCACGAGTTTACTCTAATCTTTCCCCCCCTCTACCCTAATTATATTTATTTAACTTATTTAAAACCATGCTCACAAACATACGCCACTCATTCATCGAGCTCTGTTCACTATTACTTTATAGCAAACCGACAAGGCGGCACACGGTCACATTTTAGAAATGTGACCCGTCTTCGGAAGTAAACACTATCAACCTCTATCACCTTAACCTACTAACCTCGAACTTCGAGTGATTCCTCATGGTAAATAAAGGTCGAAGCAATAATCCATCCCCTCCATTTTCCCTGTCTCTCCCAATCACCTGCTTACCTGTTTAAGTGAAAACTGATATTTATTTGAATAGTTCTGTTAAGGCCCAATATTGTCATCTAAATAAACAGCAAAAAAAAACGCAACTGTAAGCTATTAAGTTAGTGACATTGTTTTGTTTTATCCCCTTTTTGTGTTGAAGTGTATCTCTAATAGAAATATATAAGCAATTATATATTTGTGCGAGTAAAATGTATCATATTTATACTCTACAATCGTGCTAGCTAACTAGAACTTAAGTAACTTATTTTCTAGTTGATAAGAAGAAACGAGTTTCCCTGTATTCCCATGAAATCCCTCAGCTTTCCCTATAATCCCCAATGAAATTAAAATTATAATTCTAAGAAATTGATTCGATGGATATCCGTGAAACGATTGTGCTGAATTTATCTGAGCAATAAAGATTATTTTAAACAAAACAGAAGGGACATTTTTCAAACAATTGATGATATCACCGTTCATTATAAATAGGGTACGGGACGGGTTTTAAGCAGTTTATTCGACAGCTGGGACATTTTATTAAGTTGTATGCAATATATACTTATAAGTGCCAGTATTGAGTCGTTCAGAAACGAGTAGGGTAGGTAACGACTTAACCTACTACGCTCATTTTTTGCAGTATAGTGCTCCATCTAGTTAAGCACCATACTACAAAAAATGAGCGTTGTAGGTTAACGTTAACCCCGTGCTTGGAATAGGGTCTCGGGGTGCTTAAGTCGTTACCTACCCTATTAGACTCAGAAAATTTCATAGCCATGGAATAATGTTCTCAATTGCAGGGACCTATTAAAAGCATGCGGATTGTTTTCTGATCATGAAAATGTTTTCTTCAGTTCCGTTATTTGAACATGAACAATATTGTATAAGTGCGATTCTGTGCATATGAGCAGCGAAAGCAAAATGGAATAAGCCAGTTCACGATTTGCTGCAAACGTCAGTTACCTCAATCCACTCCTTCGTTTCACCATCCACTCTCGAAAACAATCAACCAAAGCATGCCGATTGCTATGATCACAATTTCGTCTACTAGCAGGCTATGACACAGACGTACAAAACTAAACTTTTAGTTTGTCATTGATGTTTAGATTGGCAATGTTTAGTTCATATTTCATTTACTCTCACGTAAATGTTAAACAAAGCGACTGTGACGACAAGCGTGATGCTTCGTTTAAAAAACAACAAATGTAAGAGACAGCAGGCTCCACATTACAAAACCGGTGCGCTTTATCCACACAGCGGGACAATTTAATTCAATTTTGAATCGTTTTCGACTCACTTTCGTCAAAATTGGAGTCACTCATATATGAGTAAATGTGACTAAAGCTTGTAGTACACTGTTTGTACAATAGCCAAATATTTGTCATAGGCAGGTAGGCATCTGACAAACATCTATGATATCTGTCAGCTGTCTAGCTGCCTATGCCAAATATTTGGCTATTGGACAAACAGTGTACTACAAGCTTAAGATTGACAAGTCAACATATCTATGACACCGACTTAAATCAGATCGATGTTTTAGATATGTCGACTTGTCAATCCCAGTCACATTTACTCATATAAATGGTGTATTCGATAAAAATGGCACACACATATATACTCATCAAAATTAAACTGATTATCGGATTTTCTTGAAATTTTCAGGGAATGAAGAACTACTAATGAGTTTTGATTTACAACATTTGTTTTATTCAATTTCGTCTTTTATCCCGAATGCCCGCACCTTCCTTTTCACTCCACCCATCAAATTTTGTACAACCGATTTTCCCAGTGTTTTTGTTGTTTTTACCCAAATTTTCTTCAATTCTAGCTCTGTTTTTATAGTTTTGGGATGTTTGCGAAGTTCCGTTTTCATAATTGCCCAGAATTTTTCAATTGGACGAAGTTCCGGTGAATTTGGTGGGTTCATATCCTTTGGCACAAAATTGACTCCGTTGGCTCGGTACCACTCCAATACGTTTCGCGCGTAGTGGCAGGATGCTAGATCAGGCCAAAACAGAGTTGATCCTTTGTGCTTCTTAATGAATGGCAAGAGACGCTTCTTAAGGCACTCTTCCGTGTAAATCGCACCGTTTAATGTTCCGGAAGTGATGAAGGGAGCACTTATTTCACCACATCCGCAAACCGCCTGCCAGATTAGAAACTTCTTTGCAAATTTCGATAGTTTCTTCTTTCGAACATCCTCCGGAACATCGAACTTCGACTTGGCAACGAAATATTCTTGCCCAGGAAGTTGACGGAAGTCGGCCTTGACGTATGTTTCGTCATCCATCATGATGCAACCGGATTTGGTGAGCAGCTTCGTGTAAAGTTTCCGGGCGCGAGTTTTCGCAGTGATGTTTTGTTTTTCATTCCGGTTTGGGGCTTTTTGCACTTTGTAAACATGTAAACCAGCACGCTTCATGGTTTTCTGCACAAAACCGACTGACACCTTAGACTTTTTAGCGACATCTCGAATTGACATGTTTGGACGGTTCTTGAATTGTTGTACGACTTTCCTGGCCATTTTACTGTCCATAGGACCACTTTTACGACCACTCCCTTCCTTCCTTTGGACACTCAGACGCTCCTTGATGGTTCTTATTACACGAGACACAGTGTATTTGCAATTCCAAGCCTTTTAGCAATCCACCGGTGGGACGCCCCTGGATTTTGATTGTGAGTGCACAAAATTTTCTCACGGACAATTTCTTGTTTCGACGACATGACTGGAACTACTGAATGTATAACTATGAAACTTGGCAGATGTAAATAATACACTATGGATAAGATCTACTTAAATTTCTAGGTTTTTTACTCATACGATTCAAAAGTTACAGAAGATTTTCTGTGTGCCATTTTTATCGAATACACCCTTTACACCCAAAATAAAAAAGCAAGATTGTAACGTAATTTCGCATGATTTGGTATCATTTCTCGTAATGGATCGTAACTTGGAGAAAAAATGCAACATTGGTCGTGGGCAAAAAAGCAACACATTAATTCGATTAGAAAAATGCAATGTGTGCGTGAGGTTGTTGCAGTTGATTAGTAGTAGTAAATTCAATGGCCCACAAAAAAAAAGATCTTCAGCCGCTATCGGGATTCGAACCGCGACCGTCAGCATGACTGCTCCTTATTGTAACCATCCAGTCACCATAACAAGTTGAGGTGAACAGAATAAAAGCCCTACAGTTGCTTCGGTTGTCGAGGCACTCAACGTTACAACAATGAAGCCAATATCGGTCGCACACACTTACATGGCTTCGTTTATTTAATAAAACTTGATGACCTGAGAGGGATATCGTGGAGAGTTGTGATGACGAGTGAAAATAAAAATAGAACACTTGACAGCGGAATAGCAACAGTGGCAAATGGCGTGCTGCGGCTGTCGAGGCACTAGGCACACAGCAATAACCGCTTGCACACACTTGCATGGCTTTGTTTATACCATAAAAAGCTTTGTGGATCATGATGGGCAAAATTGCCTTATCAGAATCATGCGGATTTCTCAAGATATGATTGCAAAAACTGCAAAATTGCAATTTTGCATTTTTTGCTACAATTTCAACTTTTGGGTGTAGTAGCCATTTGATTGTGTTAGGGTTTATACCGTGCTTTACTGTGTTGTCTCGGTGTTTCTTTGGGTTCGTGTTTCCGTGGGTCTTCCCCTACCTTTGGAAGAGTTGACTTTAGGATGTTTGGTATTGTTCGCAATCATAGGATAGGGAAGAGAACAGAAGTATTAGTGATTGGTTACGCGCTATGCGCATGTGAGATTTTTATGGTGATATTCTCACAACGGCCGTTCAGAATGGTTCGATGAATGCATATGAGAGATCATTCCTGATGAGTACTCGTTTACTCAATTTCATCTTGTTCGGTTATAGAAGACAAAGAAACATTTTACAACGTGCTACATTTCTGAATATCAGGACAATGATCCCCCATCGCATCTTCAAGCTGATCATAACAAGCTGTCCATTTGGTTCAGGCACTTTTGAACGTTGATGGGGCAGCCGATTCACACATGAAACCTGCCGCGACCAATTCGACAGAACGCGCCCATACCTCCCTCTGAACCGAACGGCAGGATTGAAATAAACAAATTGTCATTGAACAAAACTTAATTAAACTCATTCTTTTGCCACTCACCTTCTTCACTGTCCGGATGTCAACAACTTGACTCTCTTAAACAACTTTGTCTCTTCTGAATAGCTTTGCCGACGACAAGAACTTTCTATTTTTTCAAAATCACGAGATATATAAGTATATATGTTATAAAAGTATATAATTTCAGAGAATATGACACTGTACAAATAAAATGGCTTACATTTAAGGTGGCGCCACAAGGCGCTTGAAAGCTATGCTATAGTTCACTATGATATAGCAGTTATAGATATCTATTTCATAGTTCTATAACATTCGATAAACAGTTTTGCAAAAATATGAGCTATGAAGTAATAGAAACGAAATGATTGCCGCAGCGCTATCACTTAACTGTCATTTCTCTAAAGTTCTTTAGAGAAATTCGGGGAGGTTCATTAGCAAAGTTCTTCAGATAAATATATGGAAGTCATTCAGAGAATTTCAGATAAGTCTACGGGGTTTATGAATAGCCCCAAAGTAATTTCAGGGAAATTCTTCAGAGGAACTACAGGAAAAGGCATCAGAAGAACTCCAGGGAAGTTCTTCAGAGGAATTTCAGGAAGATCTTGAGAGAAATTTAGAGAATTTTAGGAAAGTAATTTCAGGAATTTCTTCAGAGGAATTCCATGGGATGTTTTAAGAAAAACTACAAGGAAATTCTTCAGAGGAATTCCAAGGAATTTATTAAGTGGAATCAAGGTTGCGGCTTATCATTTTTGACTTATCCATATTCATTTGCCGACAGCTCTTCTCAGAAGCTCAATTTCAAAATATAATGTATGATGAACTTATGGTGCTTGAGTAGACCTACAACTTGATCATGCTCTATCTCTTATATCTGAGGAATAAGAGCGTATATTCGCAGTGATCTTCGCGATGATATTCGCGGTGAAGATCACGCGATTATCATCGTGAAGATCACTGTGAATATACGTTCTCATGTCGAAGATATAGGAGTTAGAGCAATGTACTGTTAGACAAAGTTGTAGGTCTACTCATGCACTACAAGTTCATCATACATTATATTATCATATTATCAAATCGACCCTCTGAAAGGAGATATTGGCAAATGAATATGCCTGAGTCTAAAATGATAAGCCGCAACTCTGAGTGGAATCCCTGTAAGTTCTTTGGATGAACTTCAAGGAAGTTCTCACAGAAATTCAGGGTAGTTATTTAAAGAAGTTCAGGGAAGTTATTCAGAAAATTTCGGAGATGTTCTTTACAAAACTTCGGTGAAGTTCTGAAGGGAACTTTGGGGAAATCCTTCGAAGAATTTCAGAAGTTCTTCAGAGAACATCAGATAATTTTTCAGAGAAGGGAAAATTATACAAGGAATCTCAGGAAAGTAATTTCAGGGAAGTTCTTCAAATGAATTTCAGGGAAGTTCTTCCGAGAAGTTAGAGAAGTTCTTCTGAGAAGGTCAGGGAAGTTCTTTTGACAAGTTCAGTAATGTTTTTAAGAGAAGTTCAGGGAAATCAGTTTAATCCATTGCCTTGAGGTTTCACCGGCTCTAAGAACAGTAAAAATTGAATGAAATTGAAATGACAGCTTTATTTAAAGTTCCTGTATTATTCACAAGAGGATTAGCTGTCGATTTTACGTTACTTTGAAGAACAAATGGCAATTTTCCAATTGTGTAGTAGTGTTAGACGAAAAGTATGCTATTATTAAAGCCCATGCGAAGAGCTTCAGTGATTATTATTAAATTATAAAAAGCAGTTCAGCATCGATCTAATGGGCTGGGAAATCTGTTGCAGG
The DNA here is from genome assembly GCA_034211315.2 of Aedes japonicus. Taxonomy (NCBI): domain Eukaryota; kingdom Metazoa; phylum Arthropoda; class Insecta; order Diptera; family Culicidae; genus Aedes; species Aedes japonicus. Next base: position 70,036 of record JASCZW010004766.1, read on the forward strand.
ATCTTTAGCTCCTGAGATGCCTGTTTCGGCTTCGATGGTGGGCAAGTTGTTGAGACATTCTTAAAATAGACTTCCTCTGCCATCGTTAGTATTAGTAAGTAGTTTCACTAATACAATCGTTTTGCTGGTTGAAAATAAAAAAACAAACCGATGTCAACCTGAACATTTTGACAGTTGATCTCGTTGTTGAAAACAATAAACAAATCGATCCTATACGTGTAGAGCAGCACGCTGGTGTTTATGAGATCGCTCGGCGAGAACCTAATTATTTGCTCTTCATACACTCAGAAAAATCGACACGTTGTTTTCACGTGAAATTTCATGTAACTTCCATCTGAACACGTAATTAAATTTTCTTCAGTAAAATCAGGTAAACATTACGTGCCAGTGAATTGTACGTGAAAATCACGTTAACATTTATGTGATTTTCACGTAGAATGTGAACTTACGTGGAAATCACGTAGCTCTTACGCGAATTCCACGTGTTTATTACTGGTTTTGGCAGTAGACGAAAATTACGTGCGTTTCACGTGGATGTAACGTGTCGATTTTTTTTGAGTGTAAGACTGCTCAAATTTGTTATTAGAGTTCCTTAGGACATACGGGATCAAGTCCCTATCATCCGAAGTTTTTTGAGTACAAAACGCAAATCCTGTTAAGACTCCCGGCGAGAAATTTTCAAGAATTGTTTGCTCCACTGTAGCATCCATTGGTTGGGAATTTCAGCTTTGTTTGTTTTGTTTGTTTTGTGACTTTTTAGTCTCCAAAATCGTGAAGTGATAATCATCCTAACGTATAAATCATATGGAAAAAGGATTCACTCCAGTTTCACCTTAAAGACATCGAATATTTGTTATACAAGGCAGTCTTTAGCCCACAACGTCTCCAGCAATGAGTTGGTCGATTTACCCAGAATGGTGGCCCAAGTTTTTGTTTTCTTTGGTTTTTAAGTTCCGTGGGCTAGCAATACGGAACTGGAACTGAAGCACACTGATTTTTTTTTTTTTTTTTCTCCTCAACTCATATAAACATTCAAAATATTGTTCGTGACTTAATTGAGTCTGTGAGTCTTTAATATCTTACCTTCAATATACTTTGGAGGGAATTAAATATCTTATTGAAACGATTCGATGGTATTGTCGGAAGGCTGTCTTGACTTCACGTACTCAATTAAATGACTTCATTGAGCTTGGTCTTCCGCTTATGGCGTGGCGGCTACAAAGCAACATCATGCTGGCGGTGGCTGGGTTCGATTCCCATTCTGGTCTAAGCATTTTCCGTTGTGAAGGTTTCTCGACAGCCTGAGCATAGGGTATGATTGTACTTGCCACACATTCATACTAATGCAAAAATAATACCTGGCATCAAAGGCTCTTAATTAATAGCCGTGGAAGTGCATTTAGAAGTTGAGAGCAAGCAGTAAGCAAATTGCAAAGGCAGTAAGCTTGATACGCTAAGAAGAAGAATTGAGCTAGTAGAACGACACGATTGGAACTCCAGAATACTTTGGAGATCTATAAATATCCTATTGACATCATCTCATGATATGTATGCTGTCAAAAACCTATCTTTAACTTAGGACATGAACATATTTTGAGGACATTGTTGAAGCTTTATTGAGCCCTCAGAAGTTCAGGATCTTAGCTCCGGGATAGTTAAGAGAGCATTGAATATCTTATATTAACCATTCCTAGGCGCACACGTCATCATAGAGCTATTTAGGGCACTGATGATGTATTGTATACGTAGAGAACATGCGTAACAAACCAAATTGAGTCAACAGACCATTAAGATCATAGCTTCAGGGCATTCTGGAGAACATAGAAGACATCAGGACTTACGAAAAAATCTTAATGATAAATTTAGACTCAGAGTAGTAAAAGCCATTCCAAACACAGCAGAATAATCCAGAAAATATTTTTATGATTTGAAGCCTAGAAACGTTGAGAGTCTGGCGTTTTCTTCGAATGGAAGATTATTTTTCCTGAAAATTGTTAGGCACAAAATAAAACATTTTCACACAATCAGTAGGGTATAATGCAAAAACAAAATCACTAATGTGTCAAAGCGGTTTATTTACCATATGTCTAATCTTGGTTAATGACGTTTTGGGTATGTGAAAATCGACCAGTTCTTACTCCTAGAGCCAAACGGTGAGAACTTAGTTTCAAATCTAATAATACAAACATTTTGCATGCCAGCTAGCGCCACCTACACAAGGTAGCTCTTGCCCGTTCCAATAAAATTCTATAACTCGTTAAGTAGATTAACCTCCTTATTATAATCGATTCTGTCTCTTGCAGCGACAAAAAAAGTCGGAAAATTGTTAATCAAATTGGTTAAGTAGGTTGAAATGAACTTGAACATATTTATCATAATTGAATGCTCTCACCAAATTCTACAGTTTGGCAAAATTTAACTTCTTTTCTTTCTCATGAGCCAAAAAATGGGGAACTTCTTGAGTTTATTTTTAAAGTACGCCTTTTTCTGCCTGCCGCTTTAGAACATGTTTTCGAGTTCTTCAGTCACTTCTTGTATCATATATGGCTTTTGCCCGTATGAATAATCGTAGTTTTCTAGAAGGTTGACACGTTAAACAGGTTGAGTTTTTGATCACATATGGGGGTACGTGTCATTATTGAAAGTAGAATTGATTATGCGTCGAATTATTTGAGAGATTTCGTGACTACCGTTAAGATTTACTTCGGTTTCCTCTGCAATTTTTCCTCTTTTGTATTCCATGATCTGACGATCCCTAAAAGTTTTTTTTGAAATTTTACCGAACATTTCTAATTTTCTGGAAACTTTCGAAAATTTCCATACCTACTAAACATTTTTAAATACAATATATGTGAAATCTGACCTCGGAATCAGATTTTTCAGAAAGTTCTAGCACTAAATGATCTATAAAATATACTACTTAAGTGCATTCTACGCTACTTTATAGTCAAAAATGTATTTTTTATAATATATAATATAATATATTTTTTTATGTAATAGAAAAAGAAAAATTATCATAAAAAAACAAATATGCCTTTCCAATAACGTACGTTCAACGTATACCTGTACAGATTGTCTTTTTAGGATTAAAAACATGCTTTAAAATGATCTTCACCATGTTTGCTTGTTATCTACAGTCAGGAGTTGCTTAGCAGGAAGTAGCCATTCAAGGGTGTTCCTCAAACGTATTATAAAAAATACATTTTTGACTATACGGTAGCGTAGAATTTACTTAGGTAGTACGTTTTTTAAGGTTATTTCGGGCTAGAACTTTCAAGAAATTTAAAATTTCGATAAATTGATACTCCAGAGAAGTTGAAACTCCCTTTAAATTTCCAACAATATTAAGAGATTTCCATAAAATTGAAACTTCCAAGAAGTTGTAACTTTTAAGAAGTTTAAACTTCCAAGAAATGGAAACTTCCAAAAAATTGAAACATCCAAGAAGTTTAAACTTCCAAGAAGTCGAAACTTCTAAGAATTTGAAAGTTCTAAGATCTTCCAAGAAGTTCTGCTCTCATTAAGTTCTTCTTGTAAGAAGTTTTTCGTCTAAGAAATACTTCATCCAAGATGTTCTTCTTCCGGAAATTAATAACATTCAAGAAAATCTACTTCCAACAAACTTTATTTCCAACTTTGTCAGAAGTTTTGCTTGTTAAAGGTCTTCTTCATGCACAGTTCGAAGAAGTAAATAGTTTTCCATGCAGTAATGCTTCCAAGCAATTCTTAATTCGAGGTTTGAAAACATCTGAGAAGTTCTACTTCCAAAAAGTTCTATTTCCAAGATCTACTACATCCACGAAGGTATGCTTCCAAGAATTTCTAATTTCGAGAATTAATAACAGCCAAGAAGTTCCAGTTTAATCAAGTTCTATTTCAAGAAATTCTCCTCATAAAAACTTATTAATTTTCACAAAGTTGTACTTCCGACAAGTTCTACTTCCAAGAAGTTTTACTTCCATGAAGTTCTGCATCCATGAACTCTATTTCTACGGCTTTCGATTTCCAAGCAGATCTGCTTCCAAGAAGTTTTATGTCCTAGGGGTTCTACTTCAAGAAAATCCGACTTCCAAGAAGCGCTAGTTATAAAAAGTCGCTTGTTGCGTGACATAATTAATGGACGTTCCCATTTTTTTTAAAACAGTTCGTTTACTTGTTAGGCTCAGGCGTGTGTAACACTTTACGGAGCCGAAGACGTTTCCAAATTAAAGGGAAAGAATTTTAGTTAAGAAAGTTAACTAAGGATTAGAAAGGGTATTCCGTAAAAAGTGATTTTCTATTCTTGTCAAGTGCTGCCATCTATGTGCCACATTCGCAAGCCTTCGAAACCAACTCGTGTTGTGTAATTTCGTGTTCAGAATCGGAAATGACTGGCATTTATTCTACCCCAAAAAAAATCGGTTCAATCGGTTATTCTTGTAACGTAAAACGTCCCACACACAGTGCCATTTCTCGCAAGGCTACAAATGTCCTTACCCCTCAAACCTGTAAATCGAGAAACGGTTGGTCATCAATCTCAGGTACCCATTCGCAACCGTTCGCCAGAAAAGGGGAGGGAACAAACATTTCGGCCCACGAAAACCGGGTGGGTTGGGGCACTGCAATCGATCGGAAGGAAAATCGAGATTGAAAGCACCCAAGGCGAAGTGGAAATGGCTCTCCAAGGGTGCTGCACACACCGACAAGAACCGACATGACACGGCGAGGAACAAATTGCTTCACCAAGATGCGATGCACCCCAACTTGATGGCATTCCTTTCCGACGACCAAGACCGAGATTCTCAAAGTTCAGTGCAAAGCGGAGAGCAGTTGACGTTGAACATGTGTTCTCCACTCTAGTCGTCGTCGTCGTCATCCTTCTGGCTATGCAAGGTTGTAGGATTTTTCTCACTATCTGACTATCCCTTTCCCCATGGCTCCGTCATCAAAGTTTCATAATGAAATTTGCCATCAATCTCGAGTGCTTCTGATGCCTCTCTTGTTGTCGTCGTTCGTTGTCCTGAATCGTCGTATCATCGTCGTCTTTCAAGTGAGGGAAAGAGCATTGATCTCGCTGGCTCACAGAAAACCAGGGGATTACCGATTTACTACACGTGCATTCAAGTCAATTTTTTCTTCTTCTCTCATATTCGCAACCATGACGAATGATGTCGAATGGCCTACCAAGCGGGAGACTATTAATCATCCGGCGGTTGTGTATGGATCTCGTCACTCCGATAAAGGAAACAGCAGCCCAACAAACCACTCAATAGAGTGCTCCGAGCAGTAGCGAATGGCCAAAAAAAACGGAGTGTTAAAATAATCATAATATTAGTATAAATATTAATTCAATCTGCTAACGGTCGTCCGGTTGGCCGTTGCTTCGTCAGGTTCGAATTTGTGATTGGAAATTCCGGGCCCCCGAGCGAATAAACCAGCTGGATCGGTTCGCACAAAACGGCAACCGTCGTCGTCTTTCGTCCGTCCGCCAGTTAGTTGGTTGCCATCAAGATTATTATTCATATCACTTTACTCGCTGTTTCGTGTTCGACTACACGGGGAACGACCTACGGAGCAAAGGTGGAAAAGACTCGGCCCACGATACAATCAAATTTAATCGATTTGATTTAATTTGCATATTTGTCTGTGGCACAGAAATGTTTGAATGGCTGGATGGCGCCATTTACTTGAGTTGAACAGCTTATGAGGTGAACACTCAGGAAGCGATAAAAGAGGTTTAAAGGCAGCGATAACAATCGCTAACAAACCGCGCAGAACCCTACAAATGTCTACCTACAAAGAGCTATTGTATAAATAACAATGAAACAACAAATATCCTCCTCTTCGGTGGCGACAGCGACGTTTGCAATCGCTAATGTGACCTGTTCCGCTCAGCACATATATTTAGACGAGCGGTTACGTTTTCATTAGCGCCTCGGAAAGCCACACAACGTGAACCAACTAGGTGTGTGCAACTATGTGTCTAATAATTACGTTGTTCGGTCGCTTCACAACAGCAGAAGCGTAGAAAGGTCGAAAGCGGACAGCTCTGCTCTTCGCTATATGATGCGTTGTGGATGAGTGCTCACAAAATGCGAAGCTAGTTCCCGTTCACAACCCGCCTATTTCGTCCCCAGTGGCAGCAGGCGACGGCGCTGATGATGATGTTAATTAACCGAGTACTCATCCAGCAATGTGGACGAATACGGTTAAGCCCCAGCACCGTCGTACCGTTTGACGAACGAACGGCGTTTCTATTGGTAATGGCAGATATATGTATGGCAGCGGGAGCGCAACACAGTGTTAAAACGTTTGGCACCACTGAGACTAGGGACGCGGTGGATTCAAACGCTCAGCATCACTCTATTGAGATTAGCATCACTTGCTAACATCTAGATCAATTGAGCGGAGACAACACACTAATAAGACTGGCAATTTTTACCATGGAGTCCAAGAGCTTCACATAGTTTTGCAATTCCGCATAGGTGGAAGCAAAAGTACACTCATCATTCTTCAGAGGTTGATCTCTTAGTTTGAGAAACATTTCTACTAGTTTAGTCAATTTTATAGAAGTTTAACCTGTTTTCTTATTAGATCTTAGCAACCTTCGAAATGTTTGGAGTGAACTTTGAAGAAATTGAAGTTTGGAGCCCAGCTAAACTTGTAGATGTTTGGTTATCTTCATTAATATTCTACGCCACTGTATGAACTCTACGAAAAAGTAGAACAGTGTCTCATGATTAAATATTCAATCTTAAAAAATACTGCGCTTAGTTAAGTAAATAAAACTGTATTGGAAATATCCTACAGCAAAACCTAAAACTGGTCCATGAAGTCACTAAGAACTCAAAAAATGCGGCAAGCATCAGAAGACATTCTTTTCCTAAAACTTCGCTCTCATTCCGTTTGCATGCGTTTTATCGTGTTAATTTCACATAGTCAATATTTTACTATTGGCTAATCAGGATAACTTAAAATAATTAGAAAAGGTTTTAGATTTAAGAAAGTTATCTGAAATTTAGAGAGACTTTCAAAGGAAATAATACGAGATGGATTGGTTTTCTCGTGTAAAATTTCCAAATTAAGCTCTGGTTTTTTTTTTGCGTTCCGGCTACTTTTATTAACTGTTTCAAGTTGAAGCAATCAGAACTTTCAAAACGTTGAACAGTTCATGGTACGTGTTATAAGAAGCTGAGTTTCATTGAATAATAGAACTTGGTGAGACCGTTCCAATTATATATTTTTTTCTTAAGTTTTGTTTTCCTCACTGCTAGACTAATTTCATGTCGGTTATAAGAAACGTGCTCATATCTGACTCTTTTTACTATCTACCCATAAAATAGTAGAATTAATAGAATTATTCGTCAACTGATATACATCGAAGATGATTATAAAAAACAAAATATTTTTTTTTGCATGGGGGTAGAACTTGTTGGAAGTTAAGTTGCTTTGAAAATGATTATTTTCTGCAAGTGTTCTTGAAAGTGCAACTTCTTGGAAATACAACTTGATTAAACCAGAACTTTTTGGAAACAGAACTTCGTGGAAGCAAAACTTTTGGAAGTTAAATTGGATGTCATTAATTCATGTATGTAGGAAAGTTAAACTAGAGCTTCTCGGACGTAAGATTTCCTTGAAGTTGAACCTCTAGGATTAAGAACTTTGTGGGAGTACAAATTCTTGAAAATCGAACTCCATGTAAGTAGAAGTTTGTGGAAGTAGAAATAATTAATAGAAAAAAAAAACTTGGAAATTATCTCTTCTTAAAAAAAGAATTTCTTGGAAGTAAAACTTCGTGAAAATTATTAAGTTCTTTGAAGGAGAATTTCTTGGAAATAGAACATGATTAAACTCGAAATCCTTCGTAAGTAGAATTTTTTGGCAAACCTTCATGAAATTAGAACTTGTTGGAAGTTCAAAGTTCTTGGAAATAGAACATTTTGGAAGTAGAACTCAAGAGATGTAATCAATTTTCGAAAGTAGAACTTCTTGGAAGCATAACTCCTTTGAAGTAGAACTTTTAGAAAAAAAAATCATTCGTGGAAGTGTGCATGAAAGTAGAACTTGAGGAGACAGAACTTCTTAAATGAAGACTTTCGTGGAAGTAGAACTTCTTGAAAGTAGAACTATTGGTTGTAAAACTTCTTGGAAGTTGAATTTATTTGAAATAGAACTTTCTTCTTCTTCTTCAGCATTTCAAGCTTATTGCTTTCACAATTAGCTTATTGCTTGCTCTCAACTTAGTGTTCTATATGCACTTCCACAGTTATTAATTGAGAGCTTTCGATGCCAGGTACCATTTTTGCATTAGTATGATTGTGTGGCAAGTACAATCATACGCTATGCCCAGGGAGTCAAGAAATTTTCCTTAACGAAAAATTCCTAGATCAGACCGGGAATCGAACCCAGCCACCTCCAGCATGGTGTTGCTTTGTAGCTGCGCCTTTACTGACTGAGCTAAGGGAGGACCCGAATGAACTTTATGGATGTCATTAATTCTTGGAAGTAGGACTTCACGAAAGCTTCTTGTAAGTCTGTTTTTCTTAAAGTAGAACCTCTAGGACTTAGAACTTCATTGAAGTAGGATGCAGAACTTCATGGAAGTAGAACTTTAGGGATGCAGAACTTCATGAAAGTAAAACTTCTTTAAAGTAGAACTTAATGGAAGTACAACTTCGTGAAAATTAAAAAATCGAATGTTTTTGGAAGGAAAATTTCTGGAAATAGATCTTGATTAAAATGAAACTTCTTGACTGTTATTCATTCTCGAAATAAGAACTTTTTGGAAGCAGACATTCGTGGATGTAGTGGATCTTGGAAGTAGAAATAATTGAAATAAAACTTCTTGGACCTTCATTTCTTGGAAATTGAACATTTTGGAAGTAGAACTTCTCAGATGTTAAAACGATTGATTCTTCGAAATGTGCTTGAAAGAAGAATTTTTGGAATCAGAACTTCTGAAATCTTTTTCTTGGAAAAAGAGATTCTTGGAAGTAAATATTTTTGAATGTTATTAATTCTCAGCAGATGAACTTCTTGGATGAAGAATTTCTTAGCAGAAGAACTTAATGAAAGTAAAACTTCTTGGAAGATCTTAGAATTTTCAAATTCTTGGATGTTTCGGAACTTCTTGGATGTTTCAACTTTTTTGAAGTTTCCATTTCTTGGGTGTTTAAACTTCTTGGAAGGTACAACTTCTTGAAAGTTTCAATTTTATGGAAATCTCAACTTCTTGAAAATTTCATATTTATGTAATTTATGTAATGTAAGTTTAAAACTTCTTGGAAATTTCAACATATCAGAAATTTAAATTTCTTGGAAGTTTCAACTTCTTGGAAGTATGAACTCCTTGAAAGTTTCAACTTTATGCAAGAAACTTCCATGAAGATGAAACTTCCAAGAAATTTCGAATTTTTGGATGTTTCAACTTCTGAGAGGTTTCAAATTCTTGTTAGAAGCTTCAACTTCTTGGTAGTTTCAACTTCTTGAAAGTTTCAATTTGATGAAAATCTCAACTTCTTGTAAATTTTCTTCTAAAACTTCATTATATATTTGGAATTTAAAACTTTTTGGGAGTTTCAACTTCTTTTAAGTTTCAATTTATCGGAATTTTAAATTGCTTGGTAGTTTCAACTTCTTGGTTGTTTTAACTCCTTGAAAGTTTCATGGAGTGTTTTATGAAAGAAATTTTCTTGCAGATGAAACTTCCAAGAAATTTCAACTTCTGGGAACTTTCAACTTCCTGGAAGTTTATACTTTTTGAAAACTTCAACTTCTTAGAAGTTTCAACTTCTTCAAATTTTTAAACTTGTTGGATGTTTGAACTATTTGGAAGTTCCAACTTCCTGGAAGTTTCTACTTCTTGAAAATAACAATTTCTTGAAAGTTTGAACTTCTTGAAAGATTCAACTTGTTGGAAGTTTCATCATCTTGGAAGTTCAACTTCTTGGAACTTTAATCGTCTTGAATGTTTCAACTTCTTTGCATTTCCAAATTATCGGAAGTTTCAATAAATTGGAAGTTTTAATTTCCTAAAAGTTTCAAGTAGTTAGAAGTTTCCATTAGCTGGAAGTTTCAACTGTACAGACATTTTATCTTCTTGGATGTTTTAACTTCTTGGACGTTAAAATTTCTTGGAAGGTTCAACTTCTTGAATGTTTCAACTTCTGGGAAGTTTCGATTTCTTAAAAGTTTGAATTTCCTGGAATTTCAACTTCTTGGAATATTAATCTTCATTGAAGTTTCAATTTCTTAGAAATTTCAACTTCTTGGAAGCTATAAAATTGAAAATTTGTTGTATTAACTCCATGAAAGTTTCAACTTTATGGAAGAAACTTTCATGCAGATGAAATTTCCAAGAAATTTAAACTTCTGGGAACTTTCAACTGGAAGTTTATACATTTGGAAACTTCAACTTCTTCAAATTTTTAACTTGTTAGATGTTTAAACTTCCTGGAAGTGTCTACTTCTTGAAAATTTCAATTTCTTGAAAGTTTGAACTTCTTGGAAGGTTCATCATTTTGGGACTTTAATAGTCTTGGATGTTTCAACTTCTTTGAAGTTTTAATTTATTGTTAGTTTCAATATATTGAAAGTTTCAATTTATTAGAAGTTTCAATTTCTTAGAAGTTTCAACTTCTTGGAAGCTTTAGATAGTCCATGTTGTTGGAAGTTTTAACATCTTGGAAGTTCCAATTTCTTAGATATATGAACTTCTTGGAATTTCTTGAATTTCTTGAAGATTGAATTTTCTGGAATTTCGGCTTCATTGACGTTTTAACTTATTGGAAGTTTCAACTTGTTCGAAATTTCTACTTGTTAGTAGTTTCAATTTGTTAGAAGTTTCATTGATTTGGAAGTTTTAACTTCTTGGAAGTTTCAGCTTCTTGGAAGTTTGAACTTCTTGGTTCTTTGAATTTCTTAGAAGTTTCAACTTGTTGTAAATTTCAACACCTTGGAAGTTCCAACTTCTTAGACGTATGAACTTCTTGGATGTTTCAACTGTATGGAAATCTTATCCTTTTGGGTATTTCAACTTCTTGGCAGCTTCAACTTCTTTGAAGTTTCAATTTCTTGGAAGTTTCAACTTGTGGGAAGTTTCAACATCTTAGAAGTTTCAACTTTTTGGAAGTTTGAATTTCCTGTAATTCCAAATTCTTGGAAGTTTAGTCATCAAATTTTGAAAGTTTCAATTTATTGGAAGTTTCAACTTTTTGAATGTTTCAATTTCTTAGAAGTTTCAATGGCTTCGATGTTTCAATTGCTTCGAAGTTTCAACTTCTTGGAAGTTTAAATTTTCTAGAATTTCAGCTTGTTTGAGGTTTCCACTTTTTGGAACTGATCAACTTGTTGGAAATTTCAACTTCTTATTATTATTCCAACTTATTGGAAGTTTCAATTACTTTGAAGTTTGAACTTTTTGGAAGTTTCAGCTTCTTGAAAGAATGAAATTCATGGTTGTTTGCACTTAAAGGAAGTTTCTTCTTCCTGGAAGTTTCAACTTCCTGGATGTTTCTTTGAAGTTTCAATTTCTTGGGAGTTTAAACTTCTGTGAAGTCATAACATTTCGGTAGTAGATCCTATAAATCTTCCATGAATTATCCCCAATAATGTCATCACTTGAACCTCATTCCGAACCTAGGCCGGCTATGAATACTCTTTGAAGTTCCGCGTATTCAGCACTGTCATTCTCACACCAGCCAAAAGCCCAAGCCATCCATCATCGATAACCTCAATCTCAACCAACCTTTCGATCAATCTGCTGTGTAATGCCCTCTCTCATTCTATCATACACACACAAACACTACCCACCCCCCTTACTATTGCGCTCCCCTCGGAGTTTGGCGAAGGAAGCAGCGTGAAAACTTTATTATTACTGCCTTATTGTCTTTATGCGCTCGCGCCATCTGCCCCTTCTGTTGCGGTGGCTCCATCCGCCCTATCCGACTCCCTGCCATCACTATGCAGAGCCCTCATCACTGCCTATCTATCCATCTATCCGCAGTGTGCACGAAAATAATCTTTACTTTTATTGATTTTCTCGCTAGTCACACACCGCCCGTTCGCCTCGTCCTCGAAGGGAGAGGGGGCCTCCAGTGGGTAGGGGTGCAACTCCCCGCAGCGCACCAAACGATGTTTGACTATGGTAATAAAGATATTAGAGAACATGACTTTTAAATTAGCTATTTTAATTTATCGCCATCCTACTCTACTGACTCCGATAGTCGTTTGGCGCAGCCATAAAGTCTTCATCGTCGACTAAATAGTAAAGAGTCGCACACAGGCAGTGATTTCGAAAGATTAATTATGCATTCCTCTTCTGGCACATGTTGTTTGGGAAGCAATCCAAAATCCGTGCGTCGTTGTCGTCGATGTCGTGAGGGGAGCCGAGCTCGCAGAACTGATAAATTGCTTTGATTGAGCTCGTGACAGATGAGTGCTCTTCTTCGAGATCGTCACCGTCGTCGTCGTCGTCGTCATCTTGATGCAGAGATCGACTAGGACGGGCCGCGGCTACTGATGGTGGCTTTAGTGGTCGTTTTCGACGCTGTTAATGGACACACCACTAGCAGCACTAGCAGCAGCAGCAGCGTTTGAAGTCAGGGAAAAGCGAGAGAATGATTTATCTTCCCACGGTTGAACGAAAGTGGAATGATGGATCTCTAAGCGTGATGGGGCTATTTAGGGTTGCCAGGGATTTTTAATAAGCTAGTCAACAAACTCTCTCTCTCTTTCTGGGTGTTCAAACAGGCCACATGATAGTGCTGAAGTTATGAGTCTTCATTAGTTCGATGATTTCTTCAGATGACACTTTTGGAATACTTCTTCCGAATGTTAAGTGAACTAAACACATATTGAGATATGCTATTTAATTTAAATTAGTTTGTTGGCTCAATTGTCCATAAGGACTTTACGGAGCCAAGTAACAAACGGTTATTTGATGAAAATTATGGCATAAATAATTATGTATAGGTGCTTCAAAGGCTTCCTGGTTTGGTTAAAGGTTTTGTCACTCTATTTCAATAATTAATTATTACAAAAAATGCCCCTTTACAGATAAAATTTCGAAGTTTTCATAACTTCGAAATCTAAAATAAAATCTCCAATATAAGTAGTTAATAGACTTGATAATTTCAATTCATGCCATAGCAGCTGTTCGTTAATTTCCAAGACTTACTTTCAAAGTAAGTAGTTATTGATGAACAGCTGTTTGTTTCACGCGAAGTGAAGGCTTAATTTGCAATTTAGTGTTGTAAGAATAAGACCAGTAAATAAACCTAGGGCAGTCGATAATCTAACAACCCGGAAGATACTCCGTACAGAAACGGGGATCAATCAAAACCCCCTGGTCTCTTAAGTTAACCCAACAACTTCCTCGAAATGAAGAAAACCATTTCCTCAACTTTTATTTCGTCCCAACTCTCAACATTCCGTGAACCGAAAATCAAAAGAAGTTCGCTTCAACCGTGCAGGGATCATGATCTGCCCCATCCACAGTTGAGTTCATCGGATTTTCCCAGCAGTTCCTAATCCGCTATCGATACTTGAGAGAGAGAGAAAGATGATTCTTCTGAACAAAAAAAAATTGAATGTCTTTTAAATCTTCCGTCCCTCCACGTTGATGTAGGTATCTGTGTGTGTAAACCGGGGTTGGGGGATTTTTGAAACCTCCCGTTTTCCCCTGAAGGCAGCTAAAGAAAAGGACAACTTTTCGACTAATCTACCGGTCGGTCGGTGGTGTGTCGGTATGCTACTGCTGCGATATTCGACCGTAAAAGTTTTGACCCAACTGTGATGATGTTCGATTTTCGTTCCTTCGAGCTGGCACAGTGAGGTACGGTTGTTGTGGAAATTGGCTAGATTTCTGTCGCAATTGAAAACAAAAAATATTTAAGCTAAATTAGTTGAAGTTAGAGTGTCCAAAGTTTGTATTTGTACTCATTTTGGAATTAATTTCGTTCAATTTTACTGCCTTAAAAATGACATGCAGAAAAAGTACAAATCAACAATATCGTTAAGTGTGTGCGCACTTTGAAAAGACGTATCAAAAGGCAACTAGAAGCTTAAATGTTGACCTCTGGTTATGAATATTGAAATAATAAAAGAGATAATACAAATTTGCTCAATGTAACATTTGAGCCAAATCACGCCTCCTTTTTCGCATTCACTTTTTTTTAAGCATGCATTTAGTAAAACCAGTGACATCTTTTGAGTTTTATAAGAGACTGTGCACTATTTTGTGATTCTTACTACTGAAGAATTTATCAATTTTTCTCCATCAATGTTAAATTTCTCAAAAAAATGTTGCTCAAAATGACGATTCGTGTATTGATAGCCATTGATCAGGTAATGAAGTGTAAGCGGTTTATACTAAATATCGCTTCGAAAATAAACACATTTTTAACCTTTCAAATAAAAAGACGTTGAGAGACCGTTATTCGACTCATTCACAGCGTTGCCACATGTATCGCGGCGAAACAAATATTTTCTTTTCTTATTGTTGTGCTTATAGCACGATACCTTTTAAATTCGTAGGCAAAACCCAGATCGAGATGTCGATATAATCCTGCTCAGTAGTTCAGTCAAAATTTGATCTGAGGTTCTGATCGAAAATACGACCGAGTCCATCGTATGATCCTGAGTGAAATGTTTTTAGCACCCTATGAAAAGCCTGTATAGAATTCACAAGCAAATATTTCTCAATACTTACGAACGAGTTCTGGTCGGTAGTCCGAGTGAATCTTGTTCGTGGCTTGAACGAATATTGAGCGAATCTGAGAATCCAGCTCAGGAAACCAAGCTGATATTTTCAGGATTTCAATCGAATTATGCAAAAGAATGTTTGGAAGACTTTCCCAGGATCCTATAGGAATCCCACTTACGAATCTTACCACAGCTTACCCATTACTCCTCTTGCTCAGCATTCTGCGCAAACCTTGGCCATGACTCTGAGCGAATATCTGAATTCTTGGAAGTTTCAACTTCTTGGAAGTATGTACTCCTTGAAAGTTTCAACTTTATGGATGAAACTTCCAAGAAATTTCAACTTCTGGGGTGTTTCAACTTCTTGGAAACTTTCACTATTTGGAAATTTCATCTGCTTGCGTTTTTGAACTTCTTGGAAGTTTCTACGTCTTGGAAATTTCAATTTCTTGGAAGTTTCAACTTCTTCAAAGTTTCAACTTGTTGGATGTTTGAACTTCTTGGTACTTTTGACTTTCTAGAAGTTTCTTCTTCTTGAAAATTTCAATTTCTTGGAAGTTTGAACTCCTTGGGATTTCAACTTGTTGAAAGTTTCAACTTCTTGGAAAATTTCAACTTGTTGGAAGTTTCAACATCTTGGATGTTCCAACTTCTTGGATGTTTGAACTTCTTAGAAGTTTCAACTGCATTTGGTCTTCTTGGATGTTTTAATTTCTTAAATGTTTCAACTAGTTGGAAGTTTCAACTTCTCGGACGTTTCAATTACTTTGAAGTTTCAATTTATTGGAAGCTCCAATTTCTGAGGAGTTTCCACTTCGGGGAAGCTTCAAGTAGTTGGAAGTTTGAACTTCTTGGATGTTTCCACATCGTGGATGTTCCAACTTCTTGGATGTGTAAACTTCTTAGAATTTCCTTGTTAGAAGTTTCAATTTCTTGGAAGTTTCAACTTTTTGGAAATTTTAATTTCTTGGAAGTTTAGACTTTTTGGAGGTTTATTTCAATCCTCTTGAATGCTTAAACTTTTTTGAAGTTTCACTTTATTTGAAATTCAAATTTCTTAGAAATTTCGACTGCTTGGAAGATTCAATTAGTTGAAAGTTTCAATTTATTGAATGTTTCAACTTGTTGGAAGTTTCAACTTCTTGGATGTTTATAGGGTAAGGGGATGTAATATTAGCCTAGCTCCTTCATTCGGCCTATGTACCAAATGTGTCATAAAATTAGCAATAATCCATAAAATCATGTTTCAAAATCAAAATTATGTGTTAAGTAAAACGAATACAATGCCATAATTCATCAAATTTGAATTAAAAATACCGTACAAAGACTGCATTTTGTAATCCATCGAATGGGATGAATTTGCATCCATGATTAGACAGAATTTGGTGCCTATAGACCTACATTAAATCCATATCCCTCGAAAGTTTCTGGCTTTATAAAAATAGTAGTGTAACTTTTCGTGATAAAAACTACCAAATGTCTTATCAAACATATCTTTGCAAGTGTATAACTAGTTGAATCTCGCTTAAAGCTCAAACACTTTCTGAGTTATAATAAAAAATGTAATCGATCATTGCATAAAAGGCTGAGTCAAGGGACACATACCCTACTTCTTAGATGTTTGAACTTCTTGAAAGTTTCTGGGTTCGATTCTCGGTCTGGTCAAGGAATTTTTCGTTAACAAAAAAAAAATCACGACTTGCTGAGCATAGGGTATGCTTGTACTTGCCACACAATCATACTAATGCAAAAATGGTACCTGGCATCGAAAGCTCTCAATTAATAACTGCGGACGTGCTTTCCGAGAACTAAGTTTAGAGCAAGCAATAAGCAGAAATTGTGAGAACAATAAGCTTGAAATGCTGAATAAGAAGATGAAGATATTTGTTAAAATCCAGTTTGACTGTGAGATGCACAAGTGGACGAAACGCTACTGAGTAACACTGTATGTAAGAATACTAAAACAATGCCCTAGCATCACACTTGTTGCATTTCGGTTATAGTATCTGCTGTGCAACTGACTCGAGTAACAAACAAGTTGCTGCAACCAATTTTGACAAATGTGGGTTTCTTGGGTACGTATTCACCTTTATATTCATCCAGACACAAGTTTCGGAAGCCAAGGATAAGTTCAAGATGCATGCTATGGATTTTGTTGAAGTATTTAATCTTTTTTTGGAATCTTCTACAGTCTAAAAACAATGATATGGTCAAAATGTGTTGTTTGAGAAATATATAAAAAATCATTTGTTGAAGTTTCTTTTTGATCAGATGTTCAATGTTGAGTGCCTTCTCGCTTCTTATTTCTAGCAAGAAAACAATATTTTTTCCGTCTTCCTTCTCGTTCCTTGCGTTCCTCATTTTCCGTTTCTTCTTTTCATTTCTTCCAAGTGCGTTTGTTTCACTATGTTGCTTCATCTTTACTTCTTTCTTTTTATTTAATCGCCTGCTGTTCCCCTCTTTCGTTGTTTCTATTGTATTTCGTTTTGCCTTTGTTTCAACCGCATCATTTATTTGGTTCGGTCCTTAAGTGTTGCATTTTCTTTGTTTCGTCCGCGTTATTTTTTCTTCTTCAGTTCATATTCTACTATCCGGCTTTTTCGATCTTTTTTTGCTTTTCACTCAATTGATGTTAATTATTTTTGTTGTTTTCACCCCTTATTTTATTTTATTCGTTATTACGTTTCGTAGGTACGTTTCTTTTCCTTGCTTCAACCGCAACGTTTTTTAGGTTCGGTTCTTAATTGTTAATTTTTCTTTGCTTCATCCAATTCACTTCTTCTGCTTCTTCATTTCATCGTCTACTGATCCCCATTTTCGTTGTGTGTATTATATTTCCTTTTTTTCGATTCTTCTTTCATAGTTTTCCTCTTCGTTTCTTGTCTTTGTTCCAACCGCAACATTTCTTTGGTTCGGTTCTTGGGAGTTTCATCTGGTTTGTTTTGTCCGCTTTAATTTTTCTTCTTCATTTCATACTCTTCCGTTCGGCTTTTTCGTTGTTTTTTTCTCTTCGTTAACTCAATTATTTTTCGTTTTTTTTTTGCTTCTTTATTTGTTTTATTCGTTATTTTCATCCTCGTGTCTTTTACTTGTTTTAGCCGCTACGTTTTTTTTTGGTTTGGTTCTTAAGTGTAAATTCTTCTTTGCTACATCCAATTTACTTCTTCTTCTTCTGAATTCTACCCGACTGTTCGGTTTTTTCATTGTTTGCTCTTCGTTATGTCTATTATATTTCGTTTTTTTTCGATGCTTCTTTCTTCTTATTCATTTTTTTCTATTCGTTTCGTGCCTTTGTTTCAACCGCAACGTTTCTTCTTCTTTGCTTCATCTGCCTTACTCTTTCCTCTTCTTTTCATACTTTACTGTTCAGCTTTTTCGTTTTTTTCGTTATTCAATTCTATTTTTCTTCTTTGTTTCTTGAATTTGTTTCAACCGCATCGCTTTTTTGAGTCGGTTCTGAAGTGTTTCTTCTTCTTTGCTTCATCCGCTTTACTACTTCTGCTTCATCATCTTCAGTTCATCCTCTACTGTTCGCCTTTTCCGTTGTTTGCTCTTCGTTAGGTCAACTATTCTTCGTTTTTTGCTCCTTATCTAATCTTTTTCGTTTTTTTCCTTTTCGTTTCTTGCCTTTGTTTCAACTGTCTCATTTCTTTGGTTCTATTTTTAAGTGTTACTTCTACTTTGCTTTTTCCATTTTACTACTTCTTCTTCTTCATATCAACCGCTACAGTTCACCTTTTTCGTTGTTTACTCTTCGTTAATTAAATAATTTTTAGTGTTGTGCTGCTTATTTAATCTTGTTCGTTTTTTCCTTTTTGTATCATAAGTACTTTGGTTCGGTTCTTATGTGTTGCTTCATCCGCTTTTCCTATTTTTCTTCTTCTTCATCCTCTATTGGTCGTTTTATTTCCTTGTTTACTTTTCGTTAAGTTAAGTTAAATTATTTTTCGTTTTGTTGCTCCTTATCTCATCTTGTTTGTTTCTTATCCTTCTCGTTTTTTGTCTTCGTTTCAACCGCAACGTTGCTTTGGTTCAGTTCTTAAGTGTTACTTCTTTATGGCTTCATCCACTTAACTTCTTTTTCATTTCATCCTCTACTGTTCTCATTTTTTGTTGTTTGTCCTTCGTTACGTCAATTATCAATTATCATCGACAAAAGTCTATGCTCCATACAAAATAAAAAAAAATGGTTCGGTTCTTAAGTTTTGCTTCTTCTTTGCTGCATTAAATTTACTTTTTCTTCTTGATTTCATCCTCTACTGTTCGTCTTTTTCATTGGTTGCTCTTCGTTACGTCAATCATTCTTCGTTTTTTTATTGCTCGTTATTTATTCTTATTCGTTATTTTCCTCTAAAGTGTTGCTTCTTCCGTTTAGTTTTCTTCTCATATTTAGTATTTTTTTTGCGTGACGTAATTAATGGACGTTCCTTTATGGGGTATCTGATCTACCAACGAACTCTAGTCCGAATCAATTCAAACTAGCGAACATATTTGTTTATTGTAGTCGAAGGGATATATCTTAGTCCTTATTAGATGTTATGTCTTGTGAAAAGTGTCAATACACGAATTGAGCCATGGAGGATGAGCTTGGAATAGGGAAAACATGGTTAGTCTTCATATATGAGAATTCTTATTTTCTATTTGATGTTCTATAGTTTGAATTGGTGAAGACAAGGGTTCTGATGCATGGTCAATATCAGAGCCATCGTGTGTTTTTTAGTTTTGTAATGAATCCTAAAAATGGACGCGCCTTTGAATAGTGCTCTCACTCCTGAAAGGGTTTAAATAGTGAAAATAAAAGCAATAAAAGCAGATTCATTGCCAACAAAACAAGCAATAGCAACTGTAACAACACTGAATTCTTCATCATTTTTCAATAGTGATAAAGTTACTCGACATGCACGAAACAAAGGATACGGGGAATACAACAATAGATCAAATTACTGGTCGCAGTGACTTATGTCCCGAGCAGACGTGGAAAAAACCTGTCCAGATTCTAATTTGTGATTTTGGCGTGAGGTTTTTTTTTGCTTCTTCTGTTTTTGCTATAGCTTCTTCTATTGTCTAAGATTATTTTCCATTTTTACGCTTTGCTTCTTTCATTGTGTTCCTTCAGTTTCGACTGTCCTATTATTTTTTTGTTCTATGCACTTAGCTACTCCATTTATCAGTTGTGTTTACTTTTAATTAGCTCTTTTTGGTTGATGTCTGCATTCCATTTTTATGTTCTCGTTTTATTTCTTCTCATTTCGTTTATCTCTACTTTTTTTCGTTTTATTTCTTTTATTCCTTTGTCTTTTTGGCTGGCTACTTGATCACATATTCGGGTTTGTCATACTTTACCTCATTATCTTTATTTATATCCTTATGAGGAGAACAACGCAGTCAACGGATAGGAAAACATGTCCAAAACTGACATTCGAATCTAAACGATGCCAATTTTGACCGAAGCCCCAGTCCCACTGTGCGACCCATCGCCATGGGCGATAGAATGGAGCACGTCAAAGTTGTACAACTGCCACCAACAGATGGCGCTCATGGTAGTAGTAGTAGTAGTACAATAACTGGCCATCCACTTCCGCCGGCCCTTCCGCCTTTGAGAGTAGATACGACGATTCCGGTCCGGAGAGGACGTGTAGGGCAGAAAACTTTTTGATTAGAGTTTGCAGAATCAATTTGCCAGCAATCATTGCGAGAATGAGACAGATGATGTGATGGTGGCGTTGGTGGTGATGATGCAGGGATTGCGTTGAACCGTTTTTCTCCGGAGAAGGCCAAGTTTGGGCCTAATTGAGGCAATAATGGAGTAAAAATTGCTTCAAAACTTTGTGGTTATTACTCTACGGCCTCACACTCCGGCTTATGGTTACATACAGGTGCTGGAAAAGAGCTCCAGATCCAATTAACCGAAAACGAGTCAAGTGTTTTTCTTTCGGCAGTGTTTCGAGCGCAAATAACTGCCAGATGAATAAGTGCCACGCGCGAGTCGAACAAATTAGAATAATTCTACCTTGCCCTAGTGGCAGAAGGTAAAGTTTTGCCGGTTGGGAAAAGTTTTCGCGATCTGGATGTGAAGGTGGTTGAGAGATTTCAATCCATGGAGAGCACAGCTCTAAGTTTTTGATGTTTCCAGTGAAAAGCTTGTGTAAATCTAAGTCATTGAGCTATTGAGCATTGAAACTGTTTTTTTTTATGAGCGTTCAGTCAAAAGCACCACCCTAATGTTCACTCTCGTTGAAATTCCGGACGATAGCGAGATAAAAAGCCATGAAAAGTGCTCACACCCGCCACAGAACAGTTTTCGCCTCGCTTCCTAATGGCAAGAAGCTTAAAATCTCAACTTGCTATTTTTTTCTCGTAACCGCAATTCACACACACACAAGACCAGTGGCAGTGAATGGAATTGTGCGACAACGACGATGACGACGACAAGCCATCAAAAGCCCTCAGCTGTGAAGGCGGGGAACCATCTCCGCCTACTATGCTCATTCCCCGCCTGCTACGACTTCTCACATATCTCAAAAAAAAAAGAAAGGAAGGAAGAAACGAGCAAGCAAGATGGTGTAGCAGAAAAATTTCAAACACTTTGCAAAATGGGAAGCACTTCTTTCCAGTTTGTTGCCATTTTTTACACTTTGTTCCTACGCTCCCCTTGTTATTTTTTTTTCTTCTGCGCTAAGAGAAAAACAACTTTGACAACTTTAAACCTATGTTCGTCCGAGTTGAACTCAGAGAAGTCTGGCAAAAAAAAACGGTCGCGAGACGTAGCGGGACTCGTTCAATGAAGCGAATCAGTTCAGTTTGCTTCGCTTCCTATTCAATAAAACTATTGAAAATTTTATTTGAATTTCTCTTCTCGGAGATTTTTTTTCGTTCGAGGCGACAAAACAAAAAAAAAGTTTCACTTGGTTGCAGAAAATTGCGAGAGGGAAGAGCAAAATAATCAATTTTCCCCGTTTGCACTGCTTTGCCTATCTGGCAACAACAAGGGGCGGGGTGGTGTCACTGACTAAAGGGAAACAAAGTTCAGCACAGTACTCTGAAACTCTATTATTCTTATCCGTGCGCAGTAAAGAAGGAAAACGACGATAGAGGGAGCAAATTTCCGATCCAAGTTGCAGCAAGAGTTTGCCCTAAGTGTCACTCCCCTCCACTTGCGAGCGCGAGACTTCTGGAGGAGGAAAGTTCTCATTTCATTGCACTTTGAATACACTTGGCTGACGGATGGATGTCTTGCGGAAGCGGGTCCAGATGGAAGTGTCGTCCTTGTTGCTCAATGATTTTTAAAGAGATAAATTCAGATACAATTCAATGTTAGACGGGTAAAACACTTGACTTTTACAGTTGGATGAATTTTCTAAACCTTCAGAAAATTTACAATGTTTCAAACGACCTTTCAATGATCACCTTTCGACACCAGTGATGGAATAAGATAAAAGGGATCTTGATTAGATCATCCGTCAATTTTTGAATTGTCTTCCTTTCTTAACTCCTCCACCAACAAAATCAAACTCAGTACCTCTCTAACCAATCTTTCGCTCAATAATTAAAAGCAAATCGATCAAACCGAAATCCTTCCGGTTTCTGGTCCTGTTGTGTTTTTTTTCCCGCTTCCCCTTGCCCAGCATTCCTCCCCGCAAGCCGCGTTTCTTCCTACGGTGCTCCACTCGTCCATTAAAACGAAATCAATTATTCTAAAGTGTTCGTCTCCCGCCCCGACGTATCGGCCAACGAAGTCCAGAAACCGATCCCGAAGGGATGGCCCGGGAAAAATCTGATTGAAAAAGTTTCTGCCACTGCCGCCACCGTCGGTTTGTATATTCCGGAAAGTGTCGTCGTCCCTCGTCGTTGGTGTTTTTATTTCGCTTCGATTTGTTTGTGATGAATCCGCAGCCGAGAAAACGGACCGGTTCATGTCGGAACAACAAAAAGAGAACCCCAGAGAAGGAGGACTGGATTTGCCGGAACGAATGTGACACGTTGTGATTATTGGCAGAGAGCCTAGGTTTTTGTTTGTAAGTTGATTTGACGGTATGGACATTGTTTGTGTGCAAGGTGAACATCCTCAAGGTTTCTTTAAACCGCCCAACAAGCAAGTTGAGCTGAATAAAAGCTGAATAAGTTACTTTTTGCTTGAGAAGCTAATTTTTGATTCAATAAACTGTTATACGGCATGCAATGTTTGTTGGGATGGGAGGTTCTTTGAAACAGTTCAGTACAGTTCAATGAGTTTTAACGAAGTAGTTTCTCCATCTGTAGCAAATCATTTGCATACTTCGGCTCATTGGCAACGTTGCCACATGTCGAATATTTTAGGCAAGCACCCAACAAAATAGACTGGATTGTATCCAACAAATTGAATATGAATCCAGGTCGTTGATGCCTTTGAATACAAGAAATCTTCAGGCATTTTCGTCGAATCACTCGATTGAATTCCAGAAAAATTGATTAGATTGTTATGGAACTAGAGATTAATTGAAGAACTTTCTTGCACTGATTTTCCCCCGAGGAAGACCCAATTGTCGTTCTTTTAAGAAATTGACTGCTAAGCCGAAACAAGGCACTTACTTACCTTACAAATCAGGCCGAGGCCGCGGTGGCTTCTGCTGTATACAAAAGTTGACTTCATTCTCCTCGGTTCATGGCTGAATTTCCGTTGAAACTTTATCGAGAATAATTTTACGTCCGACATTTTTACGACATGCCCAGCCCATTGTAGTCGGTCGATTTTTGCGGTGTGAACGATTGTTCAAAGACATACAGGGCGCGTAGGTCCTCCACGAGCAATCACCATGTTTCGTTGCCGTAAGCGACTACCGGTCTAATTAATGTCTTTTAGATGATCAACTTTGCAATTCGGTAAACTTTGTTCGATCTTAGCTACCTTCAGAGTCCAAAGTAGGCACGATTGCCAGTCATTATGCGCCTTCGTATTTCTCTGCTGGTGTCATTATCTGTGGTCACCAATCTGCCCAGATACACGAATTTACCGCCTCGATTTCATTTTTTCAGTGAGCCGCTTCCTCTCATGTTTGACAGAAACAAGGTATTCATTATATTGAAAGGTGTTTTTTTTTTTTGCGGACAATGAGATACATTAAGATGTTCACCGAAATTCGGCCTATCATCGGATTCTATTGAAACTTGTAGAAAATGACGATCAACTGATAATTATAATTTGTTTTACTCGATTTTATTTCCCATTTCAAATGCTCGCATCTTTCACATGAATCCATACTTTAAGTTTCTTACAACAGCTTTTGCCATATGTTTGGTTACTTTCATGGGTAGTTAAATAATTGTGACGAAGAATACCAACATTTGTTGCTTCTACAAAACACGAGACGGGCTGGCGTCAGATAGGTTTGAAATGATTTTTTTTGTCGTGACGTTGCTATATTGTTATTTTGATTTAATAAACATTGATTATATTTGTGTTTCTTTTAAATAATTTTCAGAGACAGATGCTACGAAAAAGGTTTCCTGGAAAATAAGTCGTTTTGGAACAAAATACAATGTCGTAGAAGTAGCTCCAAAGAACTAAGAAGTATATAGAACTAGTTCAGTCGAACTTGTCGTTGAATTAGCCCACGAAATCTTGCGAAGTAAAACTAACACTGTATAACAGCTCAGCAGATCTATTTGAACTAATTCAGCAGATTCTGTCAAATTGTCTTAGTAAAACTGGTATAATACTGGTAAATAGTATAACTCTTGAAGCTGTTGAATTAACCCAGTAGAATTAGCACAATACAACTATCTCAGTAAAAAGTGCTCATTAGAACCTTCTCAGTTGAGCTACCTTAATCCAACTTTCAGAACAAGTATAACTAGTTCTAATGATTTTGCTCAATACAACTAGCTCACGAGAACTTCATATCTAACGGGTGACTTAGCAAAGTTAATTTTTGCACCTATTTTATCGCGAGTGCATTAAGTTTTTTACGAATAAACGTAATTTTTTTTTTATTTAGTGTCATTAAGAAGACGGCCATGTGTGAGATCTGTCTGATTATAACTATATAACAATAATATTATTTTCAAATAATACTAAATACGTGCCTGGTTTCGAGATTACATTTTCAAATCTGGAAGTGTGTTGCAGTGTTCTTATCCAAATGATATCGGTAATGTTCACATGCGGGGCTTATTGTATGTGAAAGTAAGCTAGGAATGGGCGTGACTCTCCAGACATTCTGAAATGGGTTGCTGGATCTGTAGTAGAGCTATCACTTTCTAGCTCCCGGATTAAAGCTGCTTCCAATGGTCACGTGAATGAACACACACACACATAACTAGTTCAAGAGAACTTGCTCAGTAGAGCTCCCCAGATTAGCTCTGTAGAACTAGTTCAGTAGAACAGATTAACTAGTTCAACCCACCTAGTTCAGTCGATGCAGCCTTCCAAATGTGGCTCAGTTTAACTTGCTCATTAGGAGTAGCTCAGGAAAATTAGCTCAACAAAACTGGTTAAGTTGCTTAGCAGTTGAGCTATTTCTAAAGAACTGGTTCAATAAAACTAGCTCAAAAAAACTTACCTTACCTTACCAATCAGACTAAGGCCGACGTGGCCTCTGCCGGCGTGACACAGAAGTTTTCTCCATTCTATTCGGTCCATGGCTGTTACTCGCCAGCCTCGCTGTCTGCAGAGGGTCCGTCGTCCGACATTCTTACGACATGCTCAGCCCATCGTAGTCGACCGATTTAAGCGATGTGTAGGATGTGAGCAACTGGTGCAATTCGTGGTTCATTTGCCTCCTCCACGTTTTGTCTTTCATCTGCACTCCACCGTAGATGGTACGCAGCATCTTCCGTTCAAAAACTCCAAGGTTGGTCCTCTACTAGCAATGTCCATGTTTCGTGACCGTAGAGAACTACCGGTCAAATTAATGTCTTGTAGATGGTCAACTTTGTGGTTCGGCGAACTTTGTTCGATCTTAGCGTCCTTCGGAGTCCAAAGTAGGTACGATTGCCAGCCATAATGCGCCATGTATTTCTCTGCTGGTATCGTTATCGGCGGTCACCAATTTGCGCAGATACACGAATTCGTCTACAACCTCGATTTCATCACCTAGGAGGCTAACATTGTCTTCTCGTGAGCCTCTTCCCTTCATGTATTTTGTTAAAAAAAACTTGCTCAGTCGAATTAGCTCAGTAGAGTTTGCTCAGTAGATCTAGCACCTCAGATTAGCTCTTGTAGAACTTATAACTTAGAGTTAGTGTAGACTAGTTCAATAGAACTAGCTCAGCAGAACTAGTTCAGGAGAAGTAGTTCAGTAAAACTAGTTAAGAACAACAACCCGTACAACTAGTTTGGTAGATCTATCTCAGTTGAACTTGTTCAATTAGAAATGGATGTTTAAAATCAGCTCAGTATTATATAAGTAGCCTAGGTCTTAGCTCTGTGAACCATCTAGGTTGAACTACCTGTGTTCAACTGTCGAAGCTAGTAGAACTCAAAAGAACTTGCTCATTTGAACCAGCTCAGAAGACATGCAAGCACAGCCTATCTTGATCGCATAACTGGTTCAGTAGATCTAAATCACCAGATTATTTCTGTAGAACTAGTTGAGTAAATTCGCTATTTAAAGTTAGATCAATAGAACTCACTCAGTTGAATTATCTCAATAGGTTTAGTTCAGTAGAACGATATAAAGTTCAGTCCACCTAGTTCAGTACATCTAGTTTAGTAAAACTAGTTCACGACAACTAGTTCAGTAGATCTAGCTCAGTTGAACTTGCTCAGTAGAAATAACTCTGTATAAATGTCTCTGTACGATTTGCTTTGTAGAACTCCTTAAGTAGCCTAGCTCATTAAAATTACCTCAGTTGAACTACTTCACTTTGACTCTCATCACTACTAGAACAACGTCTTAGCAGCTTGTTCAATACAGCTAGCCTAAAGGAACTTGCTCAGTTAAACTTGCTCTCTAGACTAGTGCAGTAGAGCTGGCTCAGTAGATCTAGCTCACCAGATTATCCCTGTAGAACTAGTTCAGTAGATTCGCTGTTAAAAGTTAGGTCAATAGAACTAGCTCAGTAGGACTACTTCTGTAGCATTACTTCAGTAAGACTAGTTCAGTAAAACTAGTGCAATAGAACTAGTTCAGTAGGACTAGTTCAGTAGGACTAGTTCAGTAGGACTAGTTCAGTTGAACGTAGAACTAGTCCAGCACAACTAGCTCAGTAGATCTAGTTCAGTAGAACTAGCTCAGTAGATCTAGTTCAGTAAAACTAGCTCAGTAGATCTAGTTCAGTAGAACTAGCTCAGTAGATCTAGCTAACCAGAACTACTTCAGTAGATTTGTTGTTAAAGGTTAGTTCAATAGAACTAGTTCAGAAGTACTAGTTTAGTAGAAATAGTTCAGTAGAGCTAGTTCAGTATAACTTGTTCAGTAGAACTAGTTCAGTAGAACTAGTTCAGTAGAGCTAGTTCAGTAGAGCTAGTTCAGTAGAACTAGTTCAGTAGAACTAGTTCAATACAGTAAAACTAGTTCAGTATAGTAGAATTAGTGCAGTTCAGTTGAACTAGTTCAGTACAGTAGAACTATTTCAGTACAGTAGAACTAGTTCAGTACAGTAGAACTATTTCAGTACAGTAGAACTAGTTCAGTACAGTAGATCTAGTTTAGTACAGTAGAACTAGTTCAGTACAGTAGATCTCGTTCAGTACAGTAGAACTAGTTCGGTAGTATTTGTTCTCTAGAACTAGTTAAGTTCAGTACAACTAATTCAGTTGTGTAGATCAAGTTCAGTTCTGTAGAACTAGTTCAGTACAGTCGAACTAGTTCAGTATAGTCGAACTATTTCAGTACAGTCGAACTAGTTCAGTACAGTCGAACTAGTTCAGTACAGTAGAACTAGTTCAGTAGAGTAGAACTAGTTCAGTAGAGTAGAACTAGTTCGGTAGTATTTGTTCAGTAGAACTAGTTAAGTACAGTAGTACTAGTTAAGTACAGTAGAACTAATTCGATTCTGTAGGTCTAGCTCAGTTTTGTAGAACTAATTCAGTATAGTAGAACTATTAAATTACAGTAGAACTAGTAGAAACTAGTTCTACTGAACTAGGAATGCGTAGGAATCGCTTCTTTAAGCTTTCTAATAGTAGTTATGAAGCGTTGGCTTGCTCGGCCACAGCTGCATATTGCCTGCTAAACCAATTTTTTTTTTTTTTGGAAACTAGAACTTTTTCTTCAAAATTACATGAAAAACTCATAATTATAACAACACAACTCATTTGCTCATAACATATTTCAATCAGTGTTTCTCTAGTTCTTCCAGCATCCCTTGTTCGAAATCTTCGATTTTTTTACAGTTTTCATATTCACGGAGATAGCAATATGTTGATCCTTTTTCACATTATTGTGTACATTTAACTAATAGTCACATCAAAACAACTAAATAGGTTTACCAAAAGCTGACTTTACTTATCGAATCGACTAAACCGTCGTGGGATTAGTAAGAATTATGATGAAATAATTTCCTCTATCTTTCAAATTATTATTCCAACCGTGTGAAAGTCTAAGAAAAAGTTGTTGGAATATCCATGTATGTTGAAGGAAACATAGTTTTGGTGACCATCTCGAATAACATATGAAAATGGCGTGTTGCTTAGTTTTTGGTCACTCTTGAAATTAAATTTAAAATATCTAGAGAACGGTTACCTTTAGGGACATCATTAATGTAAACATTACGATTATAAATTTGAAGTACAGTCAAACTTTTTTACATCGAAAAGTACTTTTGATATAATTAATTCCATGAAAATCTTCCAAATGAAGCTATTAGGAAACATTGTTTAACAATTGTTTGTGCATGTTGTTCTTCCCTCTAAAACAATGACTTTTTTTTTGTCCAAATTTAACCATTGAAATTTAAAAAAAAATGCGTATTTTGGGAATTTGATTTTTAACTTTTAATTAGGGTTTTTTCATGTAAAAAAATATATTTTTTTCAGTGTATATATTTTTTCATGGACAAAATGATTCCCTAGCATTTCTTCTCGGATTTTTTTTTTAAAAACGAACGATTTCCGTGTTACTGTTTTCCTAAAACTGTTGTATCAGAAACACATAAGCCCTGTTCAAAAACTTCTCCTGAGTCCATACAGTATATCCTTATGTCAACATACTTTATCTGTTATACTGAATATGTTCACGAAATGTCGTCCAAATCCAAGCGGCTCGTGTCAAACTGTATGGCCAGTTTTGCCTGGAATTGCTCTATTTACAATCAGCCTTTTTTGAAGTTTTAGTAAGTTAAGAACTCAATTGTCGATGTGTTATCGGCACCGAAAAATGGAAGAATACATTTTTTTGTCGGTGTAGTATCAAAATGAGCAGCTGACATACGGCAACAATTGACGATTGTTTTTGGTTATTCCAGTGGTGAATGTTATCAAACAGTGCACGGCAACTTTCAA
Organism: Aedes japonicus; assembly: GCA_034211315.2. Classification (NCBI taxonomy): domain Eukaryota; kingdom Metazoa; phylum Arthropoda; class Insecta; order Diptera; family Culicidae; genus Aedes; species Aedes japonicus. The sequence continues at coordinate 99,140 of JASCZW010004766.1, forward strand.
GACCCACGATATGAGAGAATAGTAGATTTGAATGTAGGAAATAGTAAAAAAAAATTGGAGATGTGAAGGATTTTTCATTCGGAAATTACTAATAACCCTGCATGTATTCCACTCAGACCAAACCGAAAGTTTACATCTCTTATTCTAATAAGTCACGGATTGTAGAGAGGTATTTTTCAACAGCTCATTTCAAATTTTTAGAATCTTGTGTCATGCATTTTACTTTTGTAGTTCACCTTAAACTATGAGAGTTTTTATTTTCATTCTGGTGTTTGGGTATTCAGCAGAAGGCTCTTGGGGTTTTCTAAATGTTTTTTTTATTTGTCAATAGTTTTATAAAGTTAACCACGGACATTTGACGGTGGCCCCATCAACGTTTCTCCTGTTGGTTTGAATCCTTTCTCAAAGACGATATTTTAAGACTCTGAAATAAATCCCGGCTCCAATAGCATCGATGCTCTTGGTTCATTTCGGTTCTTAAATTCGTTAGTTCAATATTTCGTGTTTAGTATCATGAAGTCTCAATTGCAATAATCAATGTTTCTTCGTTGGTTTTTTTCTCTTTGCGTTATTACGGAAGCTCAGTTCTGTTTTCGGGGTATTTTAAAATGTAGCATGCTGAAGGACGTTGAGCTTACAACATCAACATTAAGAGCTATTTGTTCTGGCACTGAGAAGAAATCGACGATGAGAAATCGTTCAATGCAGTACTTGCGATACTATGCTTGAGATATGTTCTTGAAAGTCGGTGACATCATAAATGTGCTCATTCTCGTTATTGCATCCTCATCTCATTTATTATATTCGGTTCTTAATTCAAGGAGAGTTTCTTTTTTTAAGCCTTCGCCGTTGTGTTGAAAATAGTTAGTATATTAAGAATTGATTGTGCATTCCTGATCGTTGATCAGTTCCTAGTTCTCTTTCAAAGAATAGATTTTGATTTTAATTAAATTTTTTCGTCCTTCAACTTTCCAGTTCCGAGTCTCTGACTTTTTTTTTCTTAAAAAAACACCCACTTAGCCGAGATACCAACCGGTTCTCTTCCAAAAACCTAATCGATCACCGATGATGGTGGCCCAACGTCGACAACGCCGTAGACCCGCCGCAAATAACGACCGGGTAGAAAAGGTGGCAATGGTCTTCGGACCGATGAACGTTAACACCTCGTACCGATTTAGTATTAATTAAAAAAAGAAACAACTCTCAAACACTGCTAATGATAGAGACAGTGGTGCGAGATGGTGAAAGAGTGAAACCCCGTACCCCGTGGTGGTCATCTCGAGAAACATCAGCCAGCATCATCGTCGCTCGCTGTCATTAATATTCACCACCACGCTTCACTTCGTAATGAATGCCTGGCTGGTTGCGGAAAATGTGGTCTTTTCCATTTTCAGAAGCTGCACTGCACTCATCTCCTCTGCGCGGAGGCACCGACTTGCACCGACTTGTCGTTGATCGGTGCACTGACTCTAACGGGCTACTGGCAGTGTAGCTCTCCAGCAGCAGCACCACCAGCAGAAGTGGCGTAATGATGACGCAGTGAGGCCTATTAGTTAGTGTATTAATTTTCAATTTATTCAATTATCACATGATTCGATCCGACACTTTCCTGAGAGCGCTACGGGTCTTCATCGGAATGCGAGCTCAGACAGAAGATGAAGTCTGGTTGATGGTTTATGAATCAGAGAAACTACTAGGTAAAGGAATTAATTCAGTTTTTGGATGAATCTAAATCAGACATTTCATGAGATCACTAAACTGTGTCCAAGCAATACATAGATGTCATAATTGGTTACAGCAACTTGATTGTGACTTAATTGAGTCACATTGAAGTTACCTTAACTCGTTTGAAACAAGTGTGTTGCTAGGGTGTGACAAAAGTTTTGATTATGGAATCTTCAAATTAGTTTTGTCAAAAGAAGAAGAAAAAAGAGGTTTCTTCAGGCGTTGAGATTTGATTTGTTGGATATGAATCTTCTCAAACAATTTTCATGTGAAACAGCAACCACAATCAGGTTTTACCTTTCCTGATTTGCGTTCAATTTTGGATGATTTCCATGGTAAATTTCAGTAAACAAAAACAATCTCTTGGTGTGCTCATTTTGTCAGAAATTGAGTAGAAGAAAACAATTCGAAATTAATAAGAAAATTACTAAAAGAAATCTGTATTTATTTGGAGATGAGAAATTGTACTTTATAAAAAAAATGAAGATCCGAACGGGAATTGAACCTAGCCACATCCAGAATGATCTAGATTTGTGGGTGCGTCTTTACCAACTGACTTAAGAAAGGACTCAAGTTAACATATTTTTTTAATTAAAAAAAGTCTTCCTGATACTCGGAAAGCCGTCTGCTGAGCTTGTGAAAAATAGTCTAAGAAGTACTAATACTAGTTGATTCAAATTCAGAGCTACTACTTTTAGTGGTTTTCACCTTTCAATATTAAAACAATATTCTACCCATTATCACTTGGAAACTATCTCTGTACTGTCCAAGAGCCGAATCCTCAGCTCGATTTCCTCATGGCCTTTTCTTGAGCTCCAACTAGCAAACCATAACTCAACCCCCAACATCCGGGAAAACAATTAATTACAGAGGAAACGTGTTAATTCACCGCCCATTAATTGTTCGGTCTTATGAATGCTAAGAAGCAATTCGCTTTCATATGCCTCACCGGATTCCTCTCACCTTCAACTCCAACAAACAAACGCCAGGCATCCCATAATTTATTACTGGCCAACAACTTCTCGAATGGACGGAACCTATTTTGCGATTGAAACATTAGCATAACCATCAATAAAAGCCTACCGGAGCCCCATAAAGGCAAATGGCCAATTGCCGTTCTCGGTCTCTGATTGCATTCTTCTTCTATCTCGTCGGTTGGACCAACCGCAGAGATAAACCCGATAATCATTTTCTTCATCATCATCATCATCATCATCATCATCCGACACACCAGCATGGGGCCAGATATAGTGTGGCAATGACGTCGTCATCAATATTCATCTCATTCCGGAACGAGCTCCCACTGCGAACGCGCTTGGTTGTCCTTCGACCGCAACAAAGCCAGCTCCCTCTGTACTACAATCGAAACCACAATCCCACCCAACCAACCAACCAACCAAAAAAAAAAGAAGAAGAACCGAATGAAATTTCGATTATCCATGACTGCTATCGGTTACTCGGGCTTCCGTCGTCCAGCTCGTCATTGTGTTTATCAACTTTGAGGTTAGGTTATTAACCGGTTGCTTTTATCTTTCATCTCCATTTCAGAACCTGTCGCTGCCGCCGAACGTCGATCCGAGCACTTCGGACGACAGTGGCCGGGCTTCGGAGCGGCTGACCGCGTCGTCGGTGGCCCAGCGGGATCCGGACAGCTCCCGGGACCGGCTGAGCGACGCCAGCAGTCGGTGCAGTTCCGGCAAAGGATATATCTGTGATAGCGAGGGAGACGATGATAAGGTAAGTTGTTGTTATTTTGCTGTACAGGAAGTGATAAACTGCCGCCATCTGTTGGAAACTAGCCGCGGCCAAACGTCTGCGAGAGGAAGGGGGGAGAGACATTTTATAACTTTTGCCTTTTGATGATGATGAGAGGGTTGCTATTTCTTCACTTCATTTGACGAACGAGCTTCCGCTGTCGGCTCCATTCGTCGGAGCCGTAAATGTGTGAGAATTGACCACAAATGACCGGGATCGGGGAGGCTCCCTTCGAACCGGAACGAAGAAGAAGGGATGGACGAAAACCAATGGAATGCTTTTCTTTGCCTTTGCGCCTCTTATGTGCTATCGCTTTTATGTTTTGCTGGCTTTGAAACTTTCTTCCACCGGCCAGACGAGACTGGTGCTCGTTTCGGTTTTCGGCCGCAACCACCGAGAAGAGATAATAAAATCACTTTAGGGCTTTACTTTCTACTCCCAGGCAATTTGGTAGCTCCGTGTCCGGGTCTCTTCAGTTCACTTCGTTGCGGTTAATTTGATCGAATCTCCGGGACTGGAAAAGCTTTTCAATTTAGGATGAATGTTGAGAACGATGGTTGGATGTTATTTTTTTTTCTTTCTGGGGTGCTTTTATGTTGTGGCACACTAGGGAGACACTTTCCCGGTGGTGATTTTTGATCGTTTAAAGTGTCGTTCCCGGTCTCTGGGTAGGAGTAGTCGTTTAGTTGAGTTGAATTTGATTATAATGTGGGCTGGTCGGGCGGTTCGAATTGTTCGGTGCCGTGCTCGATTGTTACAGGATAAACATAATCAACTAAGTCTTAGAACTGCGTTCGAAACTCTAAACGAAAGCGATCTAAGAAATTCTTCCCGGGAACTACCATAAAAGTCTTCTTTAAAAAAAAAGTTTCACCCGAGAAATGATATCCACACAATCTAAAACCAATCTGAATGATCATGCATAAAAGGTCCTACAAAGGTAAATTGTTCAATTTTTCATAGACTCTCTGAGCAAATCATTGCAGGTAATCTAGTGGAGCTTTAAGTGTATTTTCTCAGAGAATTTTGGGACACCTTCTTGTTCCTCGGCCACATGAAAATCTGGAGAGTGAAAAAAATTAAATTTACAGATTAGTTTTAAAATATCTTCCAACACAACCTAAGAGTATCTCGAAAGTCGACCTCGAAAAACCTCCATAAGAGAACTGAAGAAAATGAACCCCTAGGATCATACCTTCAAAAAGGATTAATAAGACATGTACACGGAAAAAAAAATCGTAAAATTTCCTGTTGTTTGATTCCAAGGTAAAGGAGGCGTAAACAACGAAATTGTTTGCAATCTTTCATGCGCCATACAACCATGTTTGTAATCTTTCACGCAACAGGCTAGATTCAGGCGTTATCTGACTTAAATTTACGTGAAATATCCCATTATTTTCTGCCAAATCTAGCATTCCCTTTATGTGCATTAGATGACGCAGAAAATTCAACGTTTCTTTTTATCTGTGTAGCAAAGAATCTGTGGAGGAAATTTAAAGAAATTGCCAGAGGTAATTTTAACCTCTTCAAGCAGGTCGGACGAAATTTTTTTGCGAACATTTAGAGACAAGAATTTGTTGAAGGATTTTTACAGCAACCTAGAAAATCACAGGAGAAGCCAGGTTGGATTTACGCAGACAACTATTTACTATAAATAGATAACTGAAAAACTCTTAATTATAACTATAATTGAATATAAGGAACCTATATCGGAGAATTCAGAAAATCCCAAGAAAGCAATGAAACGTGGAAGTGTTTGTAGCGGAAATCGGGCATAAACTGGAAACGAACTCCTAAGCGAGTTTTGGAAGAATTCTGGAGAATCTTTAAATTCAATATACACTATAGAACACTTTGAACAAGAGGACTCTCTAAAGGCGAGAAACCCCTAAAGATAACCCAGAGACGCCTCAAAGCTACTTAACTTTTCTTACTTAATTTCAATGGACTTAATAATTTGGACAAGAATAGAATAAACAATTTTTCAGCCGCCTGGAAATTTCCAAGAAAGCCTGGAGCGATTTCCAGAGACAAACTTCTCAACTAAAAAAAATAAATTGTGTGGAGTTAACTCTTACTTAAAACTGGAAGAATTTTGAACCATAAGTATTATGAAAAACACTGATTCTAGCAGCATTCTGAAGCAGGCGTTAAAAGAGGTCTTAGAGAACTTTTAAAGGCAATAGGCTTTGCAGCCAATCCATAATAAGGAGAACCTTAACAGACGGGAATCGTTTGAAAAAACTTGGAGAAGACTTCAGAGTGCCTTTAGTGAGTTGTCTAAAGCAGCCGAATCTTACATGTGTACTTTGAGGAATCTCCAAGCTTTAATAACTTTTACAGTAGACGGAAATCCTCTAGCACACATCGGAAAGGTTTCCAGAGGACAAACTTAAGAATTTTCCGCTAACCACGTACAATCTTCTGGTGCAGTTATCTAGTTCTTCAGATTTTAAAAAGAGGGACATAGAGAGCCATTCGTTAGTAGCACATTCGTTGCAAATCAGTTATACCAACTGGTTTGTAACTGATTTGATCAAGTTGCTGTAATCTATATTATGATGTGTGTTGCTAAGGTTCATGCCATTCCTTTATTGATAATTAGGAGCAACATTACAAAAAAGATTCGCAGGGTTGTTACGGCAGCGCGGATTTCGCGAATTTCGCGGATTTCGCGATTTTCGCGGATTTGGCGCGGATTTGTTCATAAAATTCGTTCTGGCGCGGATTTGGCGCGGATTCGTTCAACACCATATTGATATACCCACACAGAAACAAAAGCGTTCACGAAAATGAAAATGACCGTGAACTAGTTCACGTTTTCAGGATTTTTACCTAAAACGTGATTTTGTTCATGATTACGTGATGCAGTTCACGGTGTATTTTTGCTTGTTCTCGAATTCATGACTGCAGTTCACGGATCCGGGCACGGATTTTTTTCCGTGCAGAATGAGTTAAATGAATTAAAAAAATGAGTAAACCAAAGCGTGTTTATTTTCAGTGTCAGGGTAATGTAAAAAGCAGGCTGTCAAAATTGCAGCCTTTAAGTGCTGTGTTGCCAACACAAAAAAAATGCACTGCGTGCTTGTAGAGGGGCTGCTATCAAACAGTTTGGATATGTTGTTTCTGATTTGGCAAAGTATCTGTACTATTACTTTGTCGTTCCGTCGAAGTGGGAAGAATTCAAAGAAAGCTGCATCACCAAGCCTTTCCAAAAGCATGTTGAAACCCGGTGGGCAACTCTCGGACCAGCTGCAGAAGTGGTTCTTTCAAACTATAACCACTTAGTTTCTTTGAAAAAGAAATTGCAAGGGCATGCCAAACGGAGCTTTTATGAAGAAGAAATTTTGAAGATTTTACTGCTGCCAGATATCAAAGAGCAGGGGCCGTATTTTGGATCTCGAAACGAACGACTTTTTGTACGAACGCTTGTGAGAAAAAGTTCTTCGTTTCGAGTTCCAAAATGTGGCCCTAGGTTCTTTGTGATTGAATCAGCGGGAGAAACGGAAAAGTTGCTTAAGTATCTCGAAACGAATGAGTTTATTCTTTTCGATATTTATGATAGGATTCTCGCATTTTTGGGTACTATGATGTCAAGAGTTTACGATCTAAAACAGATAACGGAAGCCATCAACAACAAAATGCTAATGGAAGAACATTTTCTTAAGGATACGGATGTAATTATTTACAAATCCATTCTTGACGCTGCAGGAAATCAACTTAAAACATCTCATTTCAATAAGCATTTTAAAGACCACACTAAGGCTTTCGTCTCGTATTTGTTTTCCAAAGATGTTCCGAATGAATTTATTAGACTAGTCAGCAACTTCAAGGTTGGAAGGATCATAAATAAGGATTCCATCAAAGAGATCGTCCACTTAGTCGATTTTAGTGATTTTAAATTAGACAAATCTAAAATTCATGAAGAACTAGTACTTGCAAGTGTCAAGTTGTCAACTAAAACGGTTGAATCAGAAACAGATTTGGAAGTACTTGATTTTTTTTATTCAGGACGATAGTTTCTCTGAAATGAGAACATTGCTCAACTTTGTAACTTGCGTATCTCATTCTAATGCAGAGGTCGAAAGAAAATTTTCACTATCTAAGCATGTGTTACCGGAAAACCGAACTAGGCTCAGTGAACAGCAGTTCAATAATCGTAAAAATATTTGATGGGCATGCATTTTTTGAGAATGATAGGACTTCAAAGGACTTGATTTTGAAGGCGAAATTTGCGAGACAATCTTACGAATCCAAACAGAAACAAAAGAAAGATTTTGAATTAGTGGAGGCACAAAAAAATAAGAAAAAAGCAAAGAAGGAAGCAAGGCACCAGATCAAAAAGCAAGAAGAAGTTGTACAGAATGAAAAGGAAGGCTAAAGAAGATATTTTTAATTTGATGGAAAAAGAAATCAAAGCTATGACATCCAATAATCCAGAAAGATCATTCCTGAAAGTTCTTTTGAAACAAAAAGATAACATCCAGCAGGAGGAACAATCAGAAAGGAAAAATTAGCTCATATGGAAGCTATTGAGAACAATTAAATGTTATGACGTATATGTTAAATAAATACGTACCTATCTTGATACACCATTGACAAAATATGGATCATTCTCTTTGACATACTTTACATATCGGTTGTGTTCGAGTGCTTGTCATCACTCACTTAAACGTCCTCTGCTCCTTAAGGGTGGACTTGGCCAGCGCGGATCACATCTTGGGTCATTGGTTGTTTTTGTCTGGACATTTTTATTAAGTTGGTTATCGGTCAATTTATTTGACTTAGCTCACCGTGACTTATGTTTCCCTCTTTACAGGTTTTATTTCACACTGAAGTTTTCAATTATATTCCTGTTTTGAACAATGCATCTATTTGGCTCAAAAACGCAGACAATCTTATTGTGGGGAACGGTTTTAGCTCCACCGAGACCCTATTCCCAGCGCTGGGTTTTTCTGAAGGAAATTAATCAAAAACTACTTTTATTATTTGTAGCATACTGCCAAAAATGAGTGATGCATGTTATTGTTTACCCCTTGTTTGAAATAGGTTCGCCTACTGATGAAGCCGTTCCCCATCGCTTGATAAGTTATAGAACATTCGTGTGTGGATTGGATTTGAAGGCGCGGATTTGATTTCGAACTCGCGCGGATTTGGCGCGGATTTATTTTGAACTCGCGCGGATTTGGCGCGGATTTATTTTCAGACTTCTCGTAACAACCCTGGATTCGGAAACCCACGAAAGTTCCAGAGCAGCTCTAGATTCTAGAAAAAAAAGCAACAAATCCAGAGAAATTTCATACATTTTTTGTTTCGTTGTATAGCTATATGGTTCAAACAATCATAACCCATGCCTAATCGGAATGGAGATATGTTCAATTTCTAACGAATTCTCTAATAGATTCCTGGATCAACTTAAGCCAAATCATGGAAGTCTCGAACAACATCTACTTGAAGGAATACTCAAAGGTTTACTCGAAGAAATATTTTGGAGGAATTTCAGAAGGAATCTGCACCTCAAATCTGGACAAATGCTTATTGGCAATTTATATAAATATTCAGATTCTCTCTGGAGGAATATCTCAAATCAGTTTAGAGGAACTTATAGTGATAAATTTGGATGAATTTCTAGAAAGAATCTCTAGAAACCCGAGAATATTTTGCACTGAAATGAATGGAATATTAAGAATACTTGATTCAGTTCAATTGTTTTTCCAGTGGAATTATAAAGATTGAACTCGAAAAAATGCACCACACGAAAATGATCACCAAAAAGAAATTTCAAGTCGGATATTTTTAAAACTCTCAGGGAATAAATAAACACATAAAATCTATGTTTTGCAAATTTGGTTTATCCAACCTCATCTCCTAGGCTAAATTGGACTAAAACTTCACACATCAAATCCTGAGCAACACTTGCACCATCTTTCTTACACACTTGTATCCACTATTTCTTCAAATCCTTGTCGTTTTTTGAAGACATTCCCTTTTTTCCGGAACTTCCCCGTCATAATCTCCCAGAATTCTTCTATTGGGCGAAATTCTGGCGAGTTTAGCGAATTTGTCTCCTTCGGTATAACAACAACAACAACATAGTTGGCTTCGTACCACTCTATCACCAGTTTCCCGTAATGGCACGACACCTGATCCGGCCAAAACAGAGAGTCACCTTCGCGGGATCGGAGGAAGGACAGCTGGTGCTTCTGGAGGCATTCTTTTTTACATATTTGCCCGTTGGTGGTGCCGGTCGTTATGTACAACTTGTTGAGGTTCCCGCACCCAAAGATCGCCTGCCACACCAAGAACTTCTTGGTAAATTTGTCGACCTTCTTCTTCCGGAACTTCTTTGGAACATCCAGGCGGGACTTGCCGACGAAAAACTCCAGACCGGGGATCTACTTGGCGTCCGCTTTCATGTACGTCTCGTAATCCATTACGATGCATTTCGGCTGCACCATCCACTCGCGGTTCAGCTTCCTGGCGCGGGATTTGACCACCGTATTCTGTTTATCGGTTCAGTTAGGCGCATTACTTACCTTGAAGACATGAAGTTCAGCTCGCTTTATAGTCTGTTGGACGAAACAGACGGAAGAATTGACCTTTTTGAAGTCATCCCTCACCTTCCTTGCGTTCACGGGGTCGGTCGTCTTCGCTTTTCTTCCGCTGCCAGATCGCCGCTGGGTCGTCTGGGTCTCCTTGAATGATTTTACCACACGGGACACGGTTGAATTGTCGATTCCCAACTACTTTGCGATTCATCTGTGGGATTGGCCTGGATTTTCCATGACAGCACCGCACGCATTTTTTTTTTTGTCGGAGCACTTCTTGCTTAACGTTATTTCATACAGCAAAAGAATCAACTGTACTGACAGTAGATTTTAAATTCTGAGCTCCAGCGTACTTTGGACGATCTAGATCTAGAATATCCCAAATCCCAGTTGAGTCATTTTGAAGGCTTATGAATTATTGTTGAAGAGTAATGAAGCGTTGTTGAGGATTTATTTTGTTTGTTTTTTATATACGACACTTTACTCAATATCTCTCTTTCCCAATTTCTATATTTTGCAATTTCTTCATTTACATTTTCTTGTGTCTCCCAGCTTTCCTTTTTCCACTTCACTGGTTCAATTAGTTCTATTCATTTACTTTCGTTCAGAAAAGAACTTTCTGGCTTCCCCTTTACTTTTTCATTCGTCTTCTTCCGCTTTTCTGCTTTTTCTATTCTCCCTTGTCGTCTTCTCCTTTTCTTCTTCCATTTCTCTTGTTCATCTTCTCTTCTTCTGCTTCTTTTCTTCCTCATATTTTCTTCCGGTGGTCTTCTTCCTCGTCAGTTCTTCCGCTTCTTCTCTTCCTTTTATCTCTTTCGCTTCTCTCCTCACGATTCTTATTACCTACATTTAGCATTTATTTCATTTGTATTTTGTCTTTCTCGGCTTTCTTCTTCTTCAGTATGTCTCCTTCATCTACGCTTTTTAAGCTATCCTTCTTTAGCATCTTGCTTTCGCTAGAATTGTTCGATCGTTTTCTTTCGCTTTTCTGCTTTCGTTTCTCTTCCTCCTCCTGTCCTCTTCTGCTTTTAATGTTACGTATCCTAAGACTTATGAAGTCTTCTCTTGTTCAACTTCTTTCTTCCACTACTTTTCGTCCGCTTCTTCACTTCTTCTTTTCTGTTTATCACTTTCACATCTCTCCTTGCGATTCTCACTTCTACACTTAGCATTTTCTTTTCTTTCTCAGCTTTTCTTTTTACACATCACTGCTTCAGTTTGTTTTCTTCATCTTCTCTTTTTCAGCTATCCTTCTTTAGCTTTTCTTCGTGAGCTTCCTTGCTTCTGCTAAACTTGTTCTTCTTACACTTTTCTCCTTTCGTTTCTCTTCTTCAATTTTTTCTCTTCTGCCTTTATTATACCGCCACTCTTCTTCATCTATTTTTCGCTTCTATCCTTCCGCTTTTCTTCTTCCACTTCTTTTCTTTCGCTTCTTTTCTACCGTTTTCCTCTTTCGCTTCTCTTCTTCCATATCCCCGATTCCTCTTCTCTTCTTCTTCGTTTTCTCTTCATAATCTGCTTCTTATGAATTCTTGTTGGAGTGTTATGAAGCTTTGCTGAAAATTGTAAAGGCCAATTCATTCGAAATAAACCCATGTTCATGTCAAATTCCAATTTGGTCTTGTTGAAAAAAGTAAATGCAGTCCCATTGTAACTTAACTTTGTTGAAGATCTATATTCTCATATCGCCAATAAGGTCTTTTTCGTTGCTACTTGCTGAGCCCTGTGTTTAGCAAGACCAATAAGATTTAGTAGATGCAAATTTGATTTTGAGATTGCCAAATCGATCTTGTTGAATACCAATTTAGTCTTTGTTTTGGTCTTTGAGTCCAATTTGGCCATTGAATACAAATTTTGCCTTGTTGAAGACAAATTCAGTCTTGTGATGAAGAAGACAACTTGTTCCTGTGGAACTATTGTTGAATAGTAATTAAATCTTGCCAAAGACCAAAGAAGTCTTGATGAAGATTTATTCAGTGCTACTGAAGACTAATCCTTATCATGAGAATGACAAATTTGTGATGTTGGATAGTAGTTTGGTTTTGTGTAAAACTATTTCAGTCTTTTGTTGTAATTTCGTGCCTTGTAAAAGACTTAAGAATCGTTGTTGAAGACTTATTGGTCTTGTTCAACATTGGCTTGTCGAGGCCAACTCGAGGGCCAATTTGATCTTGGACAGAACGAGTTGCTCTCATTGAATGTCGATTGGTCTTGTTGGAGACTAAGTTTACAACCAATTTAGTTTTATTGCAGAGACATTCAGTCGTTTTGAAGACTTATTCTTATACCAATTTGGTCTTGTTGAAGACAAATATAGTCTTATTGAAGACAATTTCAGCCTTTTTTTTTTGTTTAAGTAGGCCAAGAAGGTCTATTTGGTCTTGTTGGAGATTAGTTGAAGACCAATTTATTTAGTCTTATTGTGGACAAATGCAGACTTATTTTGTCTAACTAAGACAAGTTGGTCATATTGGATGCAATTTGATCTTGTTGATGACTAGTTGAAAACCAATTTAGTCTTATTACAGACAAATTCAGTCTTTTTGAGGACTTATTATGTCTAAGTAGGGCAAGTAGGTCTTAGGGGATGTCAATTTGGTGTTGTTGAAGACAAATGTAGTCTTATTGAAGATACGTTCAGAATTTTTTGTCTAAGTAGGCCAAGTAAGTCATTTGAGGCTATTTTGGTCTTTTTGTAGACTACGATATCAATTTGATCTTGTTGGTGACAAGTTGAAGACCAATTTAGCTTTATGAAAGACATATTCATTGTTGTTGAAAACTGATGAAGTCTTGCTGAAGACTTATTTTGTCTAAGTAGGCCAGTCTGTCTTGTTAAGCACTTATGAATTCTTGCTAAAGATTTGTCCCGTCTTGTCGCTCAAGTGACATTTAAAGTTTTATCGTGGTTTTAAGATCAGTTCAGTTTTTTTAGTTGTTCTAATTTAGGGGTCTCTTTCTGTCTTTTCAAAGACTCACTTACCAATCAGACCAAGGCCTGTGTGGCGTCTGCTGTACACAGAAGTTCTCTCCATTGTAATTGGTCTATGGTTGTCCCTCACAAGCCTCGCTGTCTGCGGATAGTCCGCAGGTCGCCTTCTACTTGATCAATCTACCTTGCTCTTTGCGTGTCTCTTCTTATTGTACCCGTCCGGTTCGTTTTCGGGAACCTATTTAACATGGCTGTCGTACGACATTGTTACGACATGACAGAACCATCGTAGTGGACCGATTTTAGCGATGTGTACAATGGGAGGTTCCGCCTCCTCAACGTTCCGTCTTCCAGCTGCACTCCACCGTAGATCGTAAGCAGCACCTTATGTTCAAAGACACCAAGTTGGTCCTCCACTAGCAATATCCATGTTTCGTGGTCGTGGAGAACTACCGGTCTAATTAATGGTTTGTAGACGGTCAACTTTGTAGTTCGCCAACTTCCTTCGTTCTTAGCGTCCTTCGGAGTCAGAAGAAGGTACGATTGCCAGCCATAATGCGCCTTTGTTTCTTTCTGCTGGTGGCGTTATCGGCGGTCACCGATGAGCCCGTTCGTCAAATACTTCCGGAATCGTATTGAAGAGTAGTGAAACCTTGTTGAAGACTCATTAGTCTTGTTCGATATCGGCTTGTCGAGGCCATTTTGATCTTGGCAGAACACTGTCAATTTATTCGTATTGAAGACAAATTAAGTCTTGTTGAAAACCGAAGAAGTCTTGTTGAAGTCTTATTTTGTCTAAGTAGGCCAATGTGTCTTGTTTGGGACTTATGAATTCTTGCTAAAAACTTTTTCAGTCTTGTCGCTCAAGTGACATTTAAAGTTTTATCGTGGTTTTAGAACATTCTACAATTTTACATCATGGTCAATCAGTCTTTTTGTAGTTGTTATAATTTAGAGGTCTATTTCCGTCTTGTCAAAGACTTACGGAATCTTATATAAGAGTACTGAAACCTTGTTGACGACATATTAGTCTTGTTCAAAATCGGCTTGTCGAAATCAATTTGCTATTGGCAGAACAATGTCAATTAAGTCTTGTTAAAGTGCAGTCTTGTTGAAGACTTATTTTGTCTAAGTAGGCTAAGTATGTCATATTGGAGGCCAATTTGGTCTTGTTTGAGACTAAAATCAATTCAGTCTTACTGAATACAAATTAGTTATTGTTGAAAACTGATGAAGTCTTGTTGAAGACTTATTTTGTATAAGAAGGCCAGTTTGTCTCGTTTAATACTTATGAACTTTTGTTAAAGATTTATTCAATCTTGTCGCTCAAGTGCTATTTAAATTTTGATCATGGTTTTCAAATACCCTACTCGATCAGACTTTTTTTCTATTAATCATATATTCGTACAGGCTCAATCGAGGGAACTTTACAGAGCCAAGTTTTCATATTTGTATACATCAGGTATCTTAAAACTACAGTCAAGGGGATAGAGCCGATTACTCGCGGTCGTCTCGAGGTTTATAGGAATAACAATTTTACGGATAGGAAGATGGGCGGGAAAGATCAGACTTTTTGTAGTTGTTGTAATTTAGAGGTCCTTCTCTGTCTTTTAAAAGACATACGGAATCTTGTTGAAAAGTAATTAAACTTGGTTGAAGACTTACTAGTCATGTTCAATCGAGGCCAATTTGGGGGCCAACTTGATTTTCGCAGAACCAATAGGTTATATTGGCATAAGGGATGCCAATTTGCTCTACTTGGAGACTAATTGAAGACCAAAGTAGTCTTATTGGAGGCATGTTCAGTCTTGTTGATGAGCGATGAAGTCTTATTGTAAGTCTTTTGTCCTAGTTGATCATTTTTTGTAATTGTTTAACTTATGAACTCTTGTTGAAGACTTCGGTAGTCTAATCGTTCAAGTGATATTTTAAGTTTTATCGAGGTTTTAAAGTATTCGACATAACCTTCATAAAACCAAACATTTTACTTGGGTTGAACACTTATTTTGGCATTATGGAAGACGAATCGCGCATTGTGTAGCCCGATTTGATCTTGTTGATGCTTGGTCGTGCTGGATTTCAATTCGATCTTGTCTTTTAGACTAGTATAATCTAGCTGAAGATTAATTTAATTTTATTGATTACAAAAGTTACCTTATTGAACACTAGTTCAGTCTTGTTGATGAAAATTTTACAAGTAGTTTCGTCTTCAAGTTGTCCTCTAGTCTTGTGTTGATAAAGTTGAATCTTCGTTTAGTCTTATTGAAGACTTATGTAGTCTTCAATTTTGTCAAAGTCTGACTTGATTTTGTTGACCGTTCATATATTTTCATTACTTCACCTCGCTAAGACCAATCAAATCTTATTGATACCAATTTGCTCTTGAAAAGTTCTCGAAGCTCATTCCAACCAACAAAAGACTAACTCAACTGACGCAAACTACAAGATCCCTATCAACAACATTCAATCCGGCCTAATGAACACCGAACATCATCCCCATATCGGACTGGACCTGCCGGCAGCTACTCGCTACGCTACCATAAATGAAGCCATTATAGAAAATTCCACTGCCCCTCATAACACCACCCCCCGCGAACCACCCAACCCCATCAAGATCAACCCAATTAATCGCCCGTGGAGTCCCGCGAATGCGATCCAATCGAACGACGGCGAAGAACTGCGTGGTGTGGTGTCCATGTTCGCAACACAACACAGAACTACAAATCGCGAGCACGATCCTCGACACGATAAGGCCCGGCGAACCGAAAGGCCACGGCAAGATCTAGAGACCCGCGATAGGCTTGCAGCAGCGTAAAGAAATCGATCGGCAATTAAATTCAGCATAAAAGCGCATGTTTTCGCTCTACCCGTTGGGTCGTCCTGCTGCTCCACCGCCACCTTCCATTGTAGGCGAAACGTCTGCCAATTAATTTTCAATAAAAATCTCAGGGCGAGGGACGAACCGATCGAACACGAAACTATAACCAATTTGTAGGAAATTTGCCTGAAGGGGTGTATCTGTGAGCGAGAGCTTGTTGTTGCTTCACCGCCTGCTTCGCGAGGAGCAAAAGAGCATTGAGATGGCTTGTCGCTGATAAGACGATGGAAGGTAGCAGCCTGCTGTGATGAATCGCGAAACCCCGCTGTCAACGCGGGCGATGCTCATTACCACAGCTTGAACATCGGCGAAAGCGTGAGAGGGGTCCATCTATGGTTCATTAGACTGTGTAAAACATCTGTATTACCAGGGCCCCTCGAAGCGCAAGCCCGGGCCCATAAATATTTATGAGAGATCTCCGTGCCGAATCCAGGTACACGATGAAGGAACTCGGACCGTTGCAAATTCGATTACGGGCAAACGGGGAATGACGACGTCGTTGTCGAAAACGGGAAACTTGTCGATCAATCAAATCGAAGCAGAACTCCTGTTGCTGCCACACTGCGCAGCTTGACTTTGTCTTCCATAAATAGATGTAAATTACATGCAGTTTTGCCGCATGCAGCTCAGGTAGGCTGTTGGCTTCCTTTTCGTCCTACCTCTCGGTTGTGAAGTGGCTGGCAGGTTTCATCTTTTTTTTTGTGTGTGTTCGTTGTGGCTCCTGTTATCGAGGATCAGTTGCAGCAGATGACGCTGTCGAGGCGGGTTTTTGCTGGAATCAATCAAATTTGATTGGATGGAAGATCAGGCCGGACCGATTACATTGTTTGAAGTTATCGGTTGATTGTATTTAAGGATAATTGAAAAGTTCAGAAAGCGATCGGTTTTTGATGATCGAAATGAAGATTAGTTCATTCACCGTCAAACCTGCCCAGTTTTGGAAATATGAAAACAACCTGATTCAATCAAAACACACGTCCTAGTCCTTCATTGCATTTGATTTCTAAAACAAACAACCGTTGTCACATCAATTCATGCATAATTTAATTTGAACCAATCAACCAGCGCGCACCCACGCACCTGGTTTCGGGAATCAAACAAACACCGAAACCCCCAAAAACCCACATCTCATGCAACGGAATAAATATATTACACTCGTAAAAATCATCAACCCACCTGTCAACAAACCAATCGAACCCATTCGGCAGCGGCAGCAGCAGCAGCAGTGAGAACACATTCGGTAAATATTGACGTTTCAGGGTTGCCAGCGCTGCTTCTTGAATGTGGCGCAGTAGCAGCAGCAGCAGCAAAAACCAGAAATATTTGTAAATTACCGCCCGATAATTATCACGTCCATTCATTAACAAATTAACGTCTTTCTCTGCACTGCTGGGCTGCTGGCTGTCCGTGAACGTTACTTTGGCACGTTGGTTGGTTGGTTGGCCGGTTAGTGAGGAGAAAATTAGCGTGTTGAGTATTATTGCCAGCGCAAATAACAAACGATCATCGTTCGGCATTCTTCTTCCTCTTCTTATTTTGTTTCTCTCCCACCCCGAGTTATTCGCTTGGCAGCTCGTAAACAAACCCGGACCCATCATCTAATAAATAAATAGTTCACGAGTGTAAATATGTGTGTATGTTTGTTTGTATGCTCACGTCATGATTCTGTTGAAAAGTTCTCAAATGGATTGCTTCTGCCATAAAAACAAACAAACGGTTTCTTGCGAAAACGTGGCAAGTCATAATATAATAAGAAATGGGGTGGTGGAAGTTGTACCGGCTGCGCTCGATTTAATAGTGTTAATTTTAGCTACCGCATGATAAATGGTTTCGCGTAGCATTTTGCATACTGCTCGAGCCACTTCCCAAACGCTAAAGAGGTTATGAATCAGGTGCGAAAAATGCTTCACGGGTGAAAATGTGCCCATTTGTTTCAGTGTGCTCGCGAAGCACGAAGTGGGTCAATAGAAGTGATTTATGGGCTGGCTGGCTGGCTGGCTAGCTGGCTCTTGTTGAGGGATGAGTGACAGCAGCTCCAGAGACCGAGAACGATCGATGTTGGACGATTGAAACAATGTTATCGATTGAAGGGAGGTCAAGCGAGTTCTGTTTTTGCATGGAGAAAGGTTCGAACGATTTGTGAGCGAGAGAAGGCGCTATAACCTTGACATATTATTGCCAGACTTCTGGTTTGAATACCAAAAGTCCATCGACAGTCAATAGGAGCATAAACTAATATTTCTAGCATCTATGCTCCCATCGAGAAAATACAAATTATCAGATTATTCAACTCTACATGGAAGCGTGTGGTGTGGGTCCACGCTTTTCTTCTTTACCTTGATTCGAAGTAGTATAGTGATGTTAGACACTCTTTCTAGAATCGCTGTATTTCTTGGAATCCTCTCTGTGGCACATGCTACGCAGTTGGCCTGGCCGTTGACAACACAAAATATGTATTCAAGAAGCCGTCATTTTCCCGGATGCTTTCAAGAATTAGCTGCATTAGTGTGAACTTAAATTAGATTAAGAAATTCGAACGATTTTTCTGACGATTTTAACGAAGATTTCAGATGATTGAGTCGATTTATCCGATAGAGAAAGTTCCAGTTTCAGGTCAAAAGTTTCAATCGATTTCAAAGGGGTTTCTACGGAGCAAATTTTTAAGAAACTGCTAAGCATTTTCCAATCGATTACAAGAAAAAAATAAGACGGTTTAGGAAGTGCTTCTCATGAGCAATGTTTTTAAAAATGACCATAAAGCCAAAAATGACCATTAAGCGTAACAATTCACTAAAACTTTGAAATTAATTCGACATGGCATGGGCTATTTTTCATGATATGTCTAGAAAGATCTTAGAAGATTCTAGATGATCACAGTACATATTAACTGACTATTCAAACAGTCAATTGGCAGTTAGCGATGCGCCGCTTGAAATTCATAGGTAAAACAGAATTAAAAACTGAAAACAAAAAACTAAACAATCGATTTTCTTAAAAGAAATTTCAATTATTTCTTCTACACAGATAACAAACGCGCAAAAACTCCTCTCCTTCTCTTGTACGCAACGAACTCGCTTGCAATCTTGCTTACAACAAACTAGATTTAGGCGTTATCTGGCTTGAATTTAGCAGAATTCTCCCAAAATACTCATTTATGTGCCTTACACAGAAAAAAATAACGAATTTTAATAGGTGCGTAAAATTTAAAGAACGAAATTGTTTGCAATCTTGTATACGCCATACAACAATGCTTGCAAACTTCTATATAACAGACCTGATTAAAACGATATCTTGCTTAAATTTACATGAAATATCCCATTATTTTTTACCAAATCTAGCTTTCTTTTTATGTGCTTTAGATAACGCAGAAAGCTCAAATTTTCTTTCAAACTGTGTTGATAACTCAGCATATTACATGTTTCTTCCGAACTGTGTGTAATTCCAAAACACGAACACTTAGTTTTTATACGAAGCTTTCGTTTTGTTTCGTATGAGTTTTGCACATTTTAATGATTTAGTCCTTAAAAATAGAACTGGTCTTGTCGCAGTGTTGAAATTAAATCTTCACCTATTTTATCTTCTACGATTTCGTACGATTCGTACGTTTTACTGAAAAGATCAATATTAATTCGAAATTGGATAAATGCGAAGTTCATAATTCCTCATGGACAAAGACAATGATTCTAAAAAAGGTAGGCTGAAATTTTATACGAAACCAACTTTCAACGCATTTCAAAATTGATTCGTAACAGAAACTACGAATTATTTCGTTAAACATACGATAAATTTCGTTTTATGAATCAAAACTTTTATTACAGTGTAAAGAACCGCGTCAGACAGCATTGCAAAAGAGCGGAGCTACGCTTCTTCTCTACCGATTCGCTTTCATTATTTGAGAAACAAATTTCCAGAAAAATGAATTCTGCCAGGAAAATTCTTAAATTTGAATTAGTTAGAAGCAATTTAATCACGCCGACTATAAGATCCAGTTGCGGAAACATCATTCGTTGAAAAACTTGAGTCCCCATCAGCGGATGCTCAGTGGAAGGTGGCAGCGTGGAAGAGCAGTAAACGGCCATTAATAATACCTTTATCGAGACAAACAAAGAATAAGCTTGTTGAACTGCGCACACAGCGCCAAGAGTGGATAACTGATGAAGCCTGAAGGAAGATTGAGGAGCGTAGAGAAGCAAAATCCGCGATGGAGCATACGAAAACCAGAGCACCCAAATACGAATCCCGTCAGCTGTATTCGGCTCTGAGAAGGAAGTAAAACGCTGCTGCCGACGGGACAAGCCAGACAGGGACAGGGAGGACTCTCTGGTAGACGATGGGGAGAAAGCCGCATCAACTGGCGATATCCGCCTTCTCTTCGCTATCTCACGACACCTGAGTGGAACGAGGATAAACCTGAAGATTACAGTGAAAGACGCGGCTGGACAGTTACTAACCCACCCCCCTGACTAGCTGGAACGTTGGTTTGAGCACTTCGGATAACTTCTTGAAGTTACGACGTTTAAGCAACCATCAATATCTCGACATGATCCGTCAACTTTGAGGCGTCAACACTGCAGAAGATCGAAGCAGCTATCCGAAGCATGAAATCCAAAAAGGCACCCGAGGTCGATCACATATCAGAAGAGATGCTCTTAGCTTATCCCATGCAATCCGCACAGATATTGCATCAACTACTCTGTAATACCTGGGACACCGCGATTCTTCCGGCCGACTTGATGCGCCTTGTATCCCTAGTGGGATCTGACCGCGTTGGCTAGACATCTTGTTATTGTTCTCAAAGTTCTGTGCTAAGTTAACCTGACTCTGGAAGATCCTGTTTGGACCATATTGTCACGCTCCAAATCACCCCGGAGCAGGTCAACGAATTCCGTTCGGTATTTGGTGTCCATTGACTACGAAGAAGCATTCGATAGAGTCAATCACGACAATTCTTGGAGCATTCTGAGACGCAAAGATGTCCCGGATAAAATCAAACATACTGAGGCGCAGTACGTGGGTTTCTCATGCAGGGTCCTGCCATACTGGAGCATGTTCAAACCCACACGGGATGTATACTATCGTCGCTACTGTTCCTCGTCGTAATCGACGGGACCATGGGAGATTGATCGTCTACCATAACGTAGGCTGCTTAGAGACTATGGAGCACATCAACGACGTAGGTTTCGCTGATGGCGTTGACCTGTTCGCGCAACGGCGCTCATCAATTCAGAGTAAGCTCTACGATTTCGCCGAAAGCTCCTCTGTGGTGTGTACCACCGGAGACACTCAATAGCTGCAGGTCTTCATCCACCGATGCCTACGGTATATAATTCGGGTCTGACGATGACCTCACAACTGGATCTCCATCGTCGATTCCAACAGAAATTCAAGGGTGAAAGTGGAGTGGGTCGGTCACACACTACGATGACCCGGAAACGCAATCTACAAGCAAGTGCTCAATTGGAACCCAGCTTGACATCCCGGCAGAGACAGATCCAGGAGACCGTGGCGGCGAAGCCTCAACAAGAAAATAAAGGAAGTCGATGGGAATCTGACCTGGGTCAGGGATAAAGCGAGCACTCGCTCAGGATGGAAATATTCTTAGTTGGCTCTATACAACCCCTAGGGTTGGAAAAGAGACATAAGTAATCAATAACAATGGGTAACGCGCCATGTCCGGTAGCAAAATAGTACCCAAAATAGCATCAACACAACCGTTCACAGTCGATGCTCGAAGCAATTTTTTTTAAACTTTCAATTTTTACAACTGAATTCTACAAACTATTATACTACTGTCAGTAGTATCTGCATCACTCAAATCAAAGTTTCTAACGAAAAATATATGCTTACCCATTTAAAATTACGATTGAGGAATTTGGTAAGAACTAGATTCCGTAGATTTCGTGTCTTCTGGCAACTTTATGCTTCTATTGATATCCACGCTCATCTGCTTAGCTTACCAACCGGGAGACTTGGTCCTATACCCAATGAAATCATTATCTCAGTCCGGCTCAACCATTCGCAATGTTTTGTGATATAATGGACTAATTAGTCTAATTTGAGATAACTCATTGTCTACCCAAATTTGGCAGAACCATGGGCAATCGGTGGAGACGCACCTGGTACCTCATAGTAAGATGCTTAGAGGCAGAATGAAAGATTCGTTGAGCTACCTCAGAAGTGTTGCCAAGACCCGTGCTAGGAGGCAGAGGATCTACACGGAGATGTTGATAAAATACAGTTGCTGTGTGGTGGAATAAGACCAATTTGGTCTTATTGAGAGACTATTGGTTTTGCTCAAGAACAGTTTGATCTTCCTGATGCCAATTTGGTCATTTAAAGATCAATTTGGTCTTGTTGAAGACCAGTTTGGTCTTGTTGAATACCAGTTTGGTCTTGCTGAAGAACAGTTTGGTCTTGCTGAAGACCAATTTAGTCTTTTATAGATCAATTTGGTCTTGTTGAAGACCAATTGGGTCTTGTTGAAGATCATTTTGGTCTTGCTGAAGACCAATTTGGTCTTACTGGAGACAAATTTGGTATTGTTGGAAACCAGTTTAATCTTATTGATGATCAGTTTTGTCTTGCTAAAGAACAGTTTGGTCTTGCTAAAAACCAATTTGGTCTTTTAAAGATTAATTTGGTCTTGTTGAAGACCAGTTCGGCCTTGCTGAAGACCAATTTGGTCTTGTTGAAGAGCAGTTTGGTTTTGTTGAAGACCAGTTTGGTTTTGCTGAACACCAGTTTGGTTTTGTTGAAGACTAGTTTGGTTTTGTTGAATACAAGTTTGGTTTAGCTGAAGACCAATTAGTCTGGTCGAAGTTCAGTTTGGTCTTGTTGAGAATCATTTTGGTCTTGTTAAAGATCAATTTGGTATTGCTGGAGACCAGTTTGGTCTTGCTTAAGATCAATTTGGTATTTTAAAGACCAATTTGATCTTGTTGAAGACCAGTTAGGTCTTGCTGAAGAACAGTTTGGTCATGCTGAAGACCAGTTTGGTCTTGTTGGAAGACCAGTTTGGTTTTGTGAAGATCATTTTGGTCTTTTGAAGACCAATTTGGCGTACGTTGAAGACCAGTTTGGTTTTGTTGAAGACCAATTAGTCTTGTTGAAGATCATCTTGGTGTTGTTAAAAATCAATTAAATCTTGCTGAAGACAAGTTTGGTATTGTTAGAAACCAGTTTGGGCTTAGTGAAGACCAGTTTGGTTTTGTTGCAGACCGGTTTGGTCTTGCTGAAGATCAGTCTGGTTTTGCTGAAGACCAATTTGGTCTTTTAAAGATCAATTTAGTCTCGTTGAAGATCAGTTTGGTCTTGCTGGAAACCAGTTTGGTCTTATTGAAGACCAGTTTGGTCTTGCTGAAGATCTGTTTGGCCTTGCTGAAGACCAGTTTACTTCTGCTGAAGATCAATTAGTCTTGTTGAAGACTGGTTTGGTCGTGCTGAAGACCAGTTTGGGTTGATGACCGGTATCAGGTGCTTGTTATAGACCAATTCGGTCTGGTTGACCAAACTGGTTTCAGCAGACCAAGCAGACCTTAACAAAACCAAACTGGTCTTCAACAAGACCAAATTTCTCTTCAGCAAGACCAAACGGTTCTTGGTGAATTCGACTTTCCAAGGACCACTTTAACTTCCAAGGACCATCTTGACTCGCTGAGCACCAATTTTATTTCCGCAAAATAACATACTTACACATCCACAATCAGCATGCAAACTGCACTCGCCCCCACCAATCGTTAAAAATCTTAAACGGGCCACACTCGACGAAAGTGAACTGTATAAGAACATCAAATAAACATCAGCTCAAAAAGACCCACGGTGCAGCGCCGACACGGGTTTCCACCTTCCAAGTGTGTCTTCACCCACATACGTGCTCTGCCACTTGACACCTTCATCCGCCGCGGCTCTTGAATAAAAAAAAAAGTCTTGTACCGAGAATAAAAACTACAACTCCGTATGTTGAACCGCCGGTGAGTGGATAATTAAATTAACGCGCTCTGTGCTCTGTCTTTTTTTTTTTGCTGCCCCCCTTGGTTCTTCAAAAGACGATTCTTTACTCGTCCCGAGGGGGTGTCCGGAGAAAAATGCATTATTCATCACCATACATGGGCGGATAATTTCCAGCAAGTGGGGTCTTGAGCTTCCCCATGTTTTAACATAATTACTTTAATTCAATGATGGAGTCTTCCATCCGTGGATTTATAAAGCACGATTTAAAATTCATGCACGGATTCCAACTTCGCATGAATATTTCATCATTCGACAAGTGAACCGCACACAATCGAAACGATGCTAGGGCAACAAACATTATTACATCCCCTCTATCGCATTCAATTGGCCATGGATTTCCTGGTATATCGCATTTCGCTCCGATGGCAAACAAACTCCAACACCGACCAGGCACATGCGGAAAGCTTAAAAACATATTCATCTTGTTTCCTTCCTGCTCCACTTGAAACTTCCGAGGGGCTCTCTGCCTCATCTCCTCCTTCTTTTGAAAAAAAAAAAAAAAAGACAGAACAGCTTGACTTTCCGCCGATGCTTTTGAATACATGCTCTCGCACAGCATGTAGATTTTTTTCTCGCATACCTCGCTCCTTTCATATTCATAAATATAATACGATACAACACAATATTGTATTCTGATGGTGCTGCCCCCTACCCGCGCGATTGCAGATTTGAGGCGGTCGCAATTTTTCTCAGCCTGCTAGCTAGAGGCCAGAAACCGGTGGTGTGGTTCACAGATTTCCATAAACATATCTCACCCCTCGTCGCATGTCAAGGGGCGGAAAATTTACTCCAACCCGAACTCCAAATTCCTCGATAAATGATCAATCGATGACTTTCGCAGGAGGATTTTTTTCACAGTGTACGTCCTGCCTGCACTTTCGAAGACCCTCGATCAGACAATCCAGAGCAAAATGCCCGTACGAAAATCATTTCCGAAGCGCGCTCGGAAAACAACGGTACAGTTCGAGAAAGGAGCGGGACGGGACACCCGACGGGGCTCTGACGGAAGTTTGTACGCAAACACCGCAGCAGACAGAGCAATGACAAGCGAGGAGTTCCGTGTTTCGGAACAAAAAGTGCCCGGAAAAATCGAGCCAGCGGAGGAAAACTCGTTCACTTTTTATTACGCCGGCATGCCTTCAGTTTGAGAGTTGAAATTTTCCGAAACTTCACCGGGATAACTGGTTCCTATTACTTCCGGGAGGAATTTCGGCGAAGTTCTGGCAACTATGATGCCCCTGAATGTATGCACATAACCGACGACGATCCAATTGAAATGCGAGATTGGATTTGTTGTTTTCGAAGCGGGGATTTTGTTTGCTCGATGCGGCGTTGGCTTTGTTGTGTTGAGTTCCGTACGAGTTTTGGACTTTTTTTTTTCTTTTTATTTGGATAGCGAAGGGACCTGTCCGTGGTTACTGCCGTGTGTGGGGTTTGCTTTTTGTTTCTGTATGATGTCATAAACTGACATGATATCGGTGGGACTTCTTTGAGGTAAAACGTATTGCTCGATGGAGGATTAGCTCTGACTTGTAACGGTTTTTTAAATTTATATTAATAACTGGAAAACAGTAAGTAAGGCCCCTACAAATCAGAAAATTCAAATTTGTAGGACCCGCGACTGCCGATTAACACATGAGATCGTCCTGAGCTCGAGAATTTTAAATTTTTTTTCAAGAAAACAGATGTATTCTCAACAAGCAAGTAGCCCAACTCGTCTTTGATTAGGTTCAATACTTAATAATCCCAGGCCTCAATTACTCTGAGCTGTCTTCGAAGGGTTTCGTTCGTACCCAAATATTCCTCGAACGATACTGTTCAGGTCTCTCGGAAACATATTTTATCATTGATTGTTTACTAGTAAGCCTCTGTAAACACATGTTTTCATCAGTCGTCCTTTTTGGCATCCTGGAACCGAAAAAAAAACATTTCGAGCTGAATAAAGGCTGAACTATCAACTCTTTAGATGGCAATGATTTGTCTTAATAAGCTCTTATTCAGTTCTAAGTGTTTGTTGGTTATAATGTCGACATATGCTTTAAAGGGCTTCATTTTGTGGAAACATTTAATTGGGATTTCTTACAGTTTCCAAGATTGAATGTTACGTTTATACTTAAAGTTCTCGAGATTGCTGAACTAGTTTCCTTAGTGGCGTGGTTCAAATGTCAGTCATTTAGGGATTAGACAATTAAAAGCAAGGGTCTTTGTGTTGGGTTTTTATCATTGATGGTTGTAATCCTTTTAATTCACATTTAATTTCGGTTAGTTTCGCACAAGTCGTCATTCTCAAGATATCCTAAACTTCTAGCTTTCAAAAAATTTCGTTATAGTTGTTCCAAACAATGTTTGTAGATTGTTCATTGGACTTTCTGGGCAATTTTCAAATCAGTAACTGTAAAAATCGATTCCAGTCATCATAATGAGCCTTGTGGCTTGGAATTCAACTATGTTAACCTTTCTGGTCATCATGGTT
Organism: Aedes japonicus; assembly: GCA_034211315.2. Classification (NCBI taxonomy): domain Eukaryota; kingdom Metazoa; phylum Arthropoda; class Insecta; order Diptera; family Culicidae; genus Aedes; species Aedes japonicus. The sequence continues at coordinate 125,461 of JASCZW010004766.1, forward strand.
ACGTCTTGTCAGCATGTTCAACCTGCTCATTGCACAGGTAGAACGTTCAATTTAATGAACCTTCCTACTCAGGCTCTTGTTTGTGTTTTATTTTTAAACTTAGTGGCTTTTAGCCAGAGGCTGGTTTGTCAATACCCTAGTAGCACACTTGTTGCAAATCAGTTTAAAAAAACGTCAATGTAACTCAATTAAATCAGAAATAAGTTACTACAACCAATATTGACGGGGTTGTGTTGCTTGGATACATATCGAACCCATCAAAACATGGGCCGGGACCAATGGCTTTACTTCCCTATCGAAGAAAAACGCGATCTAGAACTCTACACTTTAACATTTAACAACATTTCTTGCATTTTAGGTTCAACTGAATGGAGAGCATGTATAATACATACGAATAATTGTAGTATTTTTCATATTCATAAATATTTACACTATTATATAAATAATTCATGGGAATGGGAGGGACCATCAGGGCACCCGATTGAAGCACTCTGGATGGGGAGAGTGGGAATGCCAACACCCCATTGCTAACAGTTTGGGAATAGAGGGCGGGTTCGTCTTTCCAACCCATTTGGGACATCCTCATGTTAGCTGGCTTGCTCTTTTGACCAATTGTTCAATCTTGTTGTTGGAAGTAGATTCTTGAGATCCCTGTGGATACGTATAAGTGATGTTACCAGTTAACCCGTTTTTGGCCCTTCATACAATGACAGGATTAGGAACCAGTGGTAAATTAAAGCTTGATCAAGTCTTACAGAAGGGATAGCCCATTCCTGTCGGACTTTCCGTGCTACAATGGGTGGTAGTACATATCATACATCATACATAAAATCCCAACGGTTCCGATCGGCGTGAGAGGCAACCACGGTTACCACTATAGCGCTGGCTCCGTTCCCAAACACCACTGTGCACGAAGGCACAGATGATGTCTGCAAGTAGTAGACAATACGCGTATCTGTAAAAGGGCATGCAATTATAATGGAATTAACGGGAAGTTAAGTTACCCACTCAAAAGAATATTATAGGGAATTCCAACAAGAAGTTTAATAAAAGTTTAAAGAAGTTGCTGTTGATTAAAATCAGTTGGAACATACTTTTCATTACCGGAAAGGTCTCACCAAGTTCTGCTATTCGATGAAATTCAAGTGCCTCGAGCAGTATGTTTACTTTGAATATCATGGGTAAAACATTTACGGAAATCCTTGGTTTTGTTTTCTGCTTAGTTTAAATTTTCCTCATGAGAATGAAACAGTATTCATAATTTGAGTTAAACTGTTACATTAAAAAAAAAATGAAGAACAAATAGTCAGTCCACTTCTAGTGGATCTACTGAATATTGAGTTATTCTGTTGTGACGATCAGCCTCAGACTGAAAATCATTTCAATACAGAACGAAAACAAAATATAAAACTAAAATATTGAATTATTCTAACGGAGTTTAAACCCGGATAAAACGCGAATCCAAGAAGTTAACACGGTTGAACTTTTCAAATGAACAATTTAAATAATAATGTTTGTGAAATTGTCCGCGCAAAATTTTGATTGCTAGATTATTTTGAATATGTTAACTATCCCCAACTTTATGGTTTTATTCTTGGCTATTTTCCTACGATTTTAGAAGTTAACAACTACATTTTCTTGACTATATGCAGTTTGAAAATTTAACTCGGTGAATAGATTCATTTAAAAAAAAACTTCCTCCAAAAAAACACTTCTACGAGCGTATTAGTAGAATGTTTGTTATTGTAAAACTGGGAAAATTTCACCTTAAACTTCACTTGTTCACTTTTAAATAATGAAAAATAAATAAAAACGAACTTTTCATCAAACTACCACATTAGTAAATACGAGTAATTTCCTCAAAAAAAAATCTAGATAAAAGTTTGACAGATAGGCTTAGTTTATCTGGTGACTTACAGACTTATCAGCGTAAAGAGACTTGACACTGAATAAGTTTGTTAGTCGCAGACGGAATAGGCTTGTCTATCAAAAGGTATGTTTTTTCTAGTGTAATTTAATGGTACTTGCTTGTGCGTTTACTACACAGAAAAAATGAATAATGAATTTTAACAGACGCGTATTGTTTCCTATTGTTTAATTTCAAGTCCCAGCAAGTAATTGTTTGCAATCTTTCATACAGCATTTCGGATTGGTTGCAATTTTCGATACAACAGACCTGATTCCAGCGATATTTGGCCTAAATTTACATGAAGGATCTCATTAATGTATGCCAAATCTAGCATTCCCTTTCAAACTGTGTAGTGGTACTGTGAAAAAGTGTATCAGTAATTTTTATTTTTTATGTTTGAAAGGTGATCAATTGAAGTACCAGTTCAAGTGTTTCTTCATCAAACAGGTGGAACTTTTCGTCACGAGAGGCTTTTAAAAAAAGGTGGAAAACATTCCATAAGTTTAAAACAATTTGGAACGGTGTTCCACACTACTTTATAGTCTGGTGACAAGAGGATTAGAATAGTTTTGTTGAAAAATATCCCCCAAGGAGTTTATAAAGAAAGATCCTTTAACATACCTAATATTGTTCAAATAAAAAACAAAAATAATTAAGCAAATCCAGCTGATCCAAACGTGTTGAAAGTTCCCAAAAGCCTGATGGCCAAACATTACCAAAATCACATGGACCAAAAATTTTGCTGCACAGCAAAAAGACTATACAAGTTTCATAATAATTAGAATTCTCCAAGATAACGCCCAAGAAAATTCGAGAGTAACTCGTTATAAAATTTTCCAGAAAACGAAAACCCAGTGTGTATTCACTGTTGAGTTTCATCTTCTTAAGTAAATTTATACCAAAACACAAATATCAGTTCCAAGGAGGGACCATCAGAGTGGAGTTGTGAATTTTCCGTTGTCAACATTTCGTGTTCCAAAAGTGTTTAAAAGACTTCAAACGCTTCGTAAGATGGTCAAACATTGCCAAAATGACATTAATCTAAAATTGTACTGCACAGGAAAGTGACTATACGGGTTTCATAATAATTAGAAGCCATCAAGATAACAACCAAGTAAATTTCAATGCGGCTCATCATCAAATTTCCCAGAAGACGTAAAACGTATGCACCGTTTCGATGAATTTCATCGGCTTAAATAAGAAACACAAAAACAAATATCGGTACATTGGAGGGACCATCAGGGCACCCAATTTAAGCGACTTGGTTGGGAAGAGTGAAACTGAGTGAACTCACCGCTGTTAAAATTTTTAGTGGATGAAAGGCGAGCTCTTGTCCAGACTCATTGGGTTATCATTCCATTTGACAGCTCGTTTTTTGACCAATTGCACGCTAATGTGGCTAGAACAAGATTCACCCATTCAATTGTTGGGCTTTTCATACAGACAAACATACACCTATGTCGATGACAATCAGAGGTATATTTTTATTTCAAAATTCCTTGATTATCGAGATTTTTAGCCCTGGACTGGTTCATCTGCCATCGAAGTCACTAATACCTTTTGGGTATATTCGTAACTTGTTATCAAGCTTGACACATTAAAGAGTGAGGAGAGCCCACTGCTACCTGAATGAGTTTCCTTAGTTCTAAAAAACTATCAAACATCATACATATTATTCACACATCCCGTTTCGATGAGTTTGTTTGTCGCAAAACGATCACCACAAAAGACGCAATCAGTATACAGAACGTTTCAGTCATGGCCATAAATCTCAATTGAGTAACGGAAACCTTCCTTTGCGGAATTTGCGGAATTCCTTTCTGAAAAAGGCGACAGCGGTTCTATGGTGAGCAGCCGTTGTTGCTTTGCACACGAGTGGGAATGGTATCAATTCCGTTCGGCGCCGTCGGAATTTTCTAAGACGAAAAATCGCTCAGCCCGTTGGTCCCGGACCATTTGGTGATGGGTTCGATCATTCCTTGCGGGAGAAAGTGCCGCCAATACAGCATAAAAACGAAATGAAGGGCATTCAAGAGATGGACCGGATCAAGGGCATTCATGAGATGGACGTGTTTTATTCGGTATTTTACCGCTACGTGGCGCTGTTAGCATGCAAAATTTAGCATTTTCAGCTTGTTCTAATTCGTGATTCTGATAAGATGGAAAGCTTCTAGTCGTCGGCAAAGTTGTTCAGAAGGTCAAGGGCATTCCACAGATGGACCGTTCCGTTCGGAATTCCACCACTAGGTGGCGCTAGTGAGCATGCGAAATTGAGTATTTTCAACTTGTTCTATCTCATAACTCTGATAAGATCGAAAGTTTGAGCCTACGGCAAAGTTGTTCAGAAGGTTAAGAGCATTTGAAAGGTAACCGTTTCGTTTGGAATTCCATCGCTACGTGGCGCTAGTGAGCATTTTCAACTTGTTCTATCTCGTGATTCAGATAAGATGGAAAGTTTAAGGCTTCGGCAAAGTTGTTCAGGATGTCAAGGGCATTCAACAGATGGATCGTTTTGTTTCGAATTTCACCGCAACGTGTTGCTAGTATTGCATGCTTAGCATTTTCAAAATTTTTTACTAGATCTGTGTGGGGATAAGTATTTATGTGTGTATGTGTGAATATTGGTTTGGGTATGTATGGTCATATCTGTGTAAGTATGTGTTTATGTGTACGTTCTGTCCCTGGACCCTCCCCCTGGAGCCTTTTGGACCTTGTTAGAGTATCTATTTCACTGTTCACAACATTTTCAAAGTGTTTTTAATTGCAAAAGACTACTTTTTTCATTCCGGAATTAGCACGTTTTTTTTTTTACACGGTTCCGTAATTAACGCGTTTTTTTAATCATTTCGGAATACGCACGTTTTTTTGGTAAAAAACGTGCAAAACAAAAAAGTGTAAAAAAAGCCTTAGTGTACTTGTGAAAATATAAGCCTAAATTGACACATACTTTGGGAATCAATTCTGGTTTGATAAGGGTTCCTGCTGAAGACTTGAAGAGCACATTTCCATACTGAAGACTTGAAGAGCATATTAGAACCTTAACAAAACTTGTAATAGGAAAGCAAAAAAAACTCGCGAATTGGTTCCCAATTGTCAAGATTTTCCTGACAGGTTTCAAAATGGCCGTTTGATTTGTCGAAATTGATTGAATAAACAACTTCAAATCTGCGAAAAAAAAACTCAGTTTGATCCAAATCTCCTTCGTTCGTTCAAACAGAAATCTAAAGAATACCTAGAAGAAGGCGAAATACAATACGCCGAAACGTCTGAAAATAGAAAATTATCTGTTTTCATTATTCAAACAGACTGAAAGCCAAAAAGATCATCTTAAGTCACAGTCGATAATCAGCTATCATACAAGTTCATTAATTTATGTAATCCCTGTTACAAGGGATGATCCTTCCAGTCATCGGCCCGAGGCACCCTCACTACCGTTATAAGCATAATTGTCCCATGAATATACGAAATTCCATACGACATGGGACAGTTATGTGTATAACGGCAGCTCAGGAAGCATTCAATTCTATCGGGAGTCATCTCAACTCAAATTGTCGTTTAGATTTCATAAAGATTCTGTAGTCCTGATAGTAGACTTGAAAATTGATAGAAACCTTCGATAAAACGTTATACATTATTTGGGAAGTCTTCTCGAACTTGAATTTGCATAAAATTTATATTAAATCCTTTGTTAATCAAATTTGCTATTGAATCTCTAAGAAATTGATTCTCATCAGTTGTCCTGATTCCAATTTTACACTTTTGATGATTTCCATTTCTACAGTGTGAGTGGAAATTCCTGTCAGTGAAGTTTTTGGTCATAAAAATGAGAAGCTTGCGTGAATTTTAATGTCAGTGTATTTCTTGTTTGGTATATCTTTTACATTTTTCTTGATTTAGTTCAAATCGTTCTCCCTTTGTCTTAATTTCCAACCGCATGCGTTGGGAGCTATTCATAAACCACGTAGATTTTTCCGTTGGAGGTCTGACCGAAGTCTACGCTCCATTCAAAACTTAAAATAAATATTGTGAAAAGTCTTCGAGGGGGGAGGAGGGGTCTGAGATGTTCAAACATTAGACTACGTGGTTTATGCACAGGCCCTTACTGGAAAGCGTCACTGCTTGCACGGACGATATCTTGAGGCATGTCATTCCATATTTTCACCAAAAGTTTCCACGGTTAGTCCTTTGGTATTACTTAGTTTGTTAAGCAAGCAGCTCCATGCATAGAAGTCGAGAGGATTCAAATCAGGTAAATAGGCAGGTTATTTTTCCGAAGAAATAAAATCCAGAAAATTGTCATCACACCACCAAGCCTGTGTAGCTTTCGTCTGGTGGGACGATGCAGAGTCTTGTTGGAAGCAGTATGGTGTATTTCTCTAGGAAAGCAAATGGTTCTTCAAAACATTATCGATGTAATATTTACTGTTGATTTTGACACCAGGTTCAATGATAAGCAATTGATACTTCAAAGTTTTGAAGAAACTTTCCCAAACCATCACCCTTGAAACATTCTGGAACCTTTGAACAGCAAGTTCATCACGGGGAATATCAGAAAGAGGTGCTGCATACACCCGATCATTTTGTTGGTTGTGGTGATCATTTCCATCAAGTCCAAGGTGGTCTTTCAAAATACTCCTGATCGTTTACTGCAACATTCCCAGTTTTTGGCCATCTTTACAAGACCGGATGGCTTCCAGACACCGGACAGTGCGTTAACGGTCAGGTCTGGTAGATATTTTCCAGGAACCGTTTTCTTTGTAGCGTTTGATGTTGCAAAGGTGAATCTTTCATTTATTCCGAGTGGTTTTAATTTCTTTAAAATAGTTCAATGTTCCAAAAACAGACTTATCAGGAGCTATCTTTTCGCGTCCATGATTACCACGAGTCTAAAAAGGAATGAAAGCTCGAAACAAACTTGCAAGTCGTGTTGACATTTAAATACAGTCTAAAACAAAAATGCGCAAACATGTCTGTGATTAACCCATCCAAAGTTACACATGCTTAAAAAACACTGACAGGAATTAGCACTCACCCTGTAAAATCTGCTAAAAGTCTTCAAAGATCGCATTAATTTATTTACCAAAAATTGAAAACATTGTTACCATAAGTTAGTTTTCTCCAAATACTGCGAATCTTTCCCATTATAAACTCAGCCCAGTCAGTAGTATCCATCAATCCACCCTCCCCCGCCCAACTTCCCACCAAATGCCGTCTAATGGAAAAACAACTTCCATCCCATTACTCGACATTATTCGACAGTCTGTTGAGAAGCCGTCGTGCCTCACACGCCATCATAATCATGGTGATTTGATGTAGCTTTCGTCTACAGCCGTTCTTCATCTGCAACTTCACAAGATTGTAGTAAACAAACATATTTATCCCGGCAAACGGATCACGAGGGGTCCACCAATGCCCCCGGTTCGAAACCCTTCAACCAAACCCGAACTGCCATCGAAAGACCCCTCAAACCCCCGTCTTGAATGATGACTCTGCCAAAAGCGAGCGGAAAATCAGCATTCTCATGTCCTCCAATGGCCTAACCTAAAAACTGCTTTCACCCTCTTCCCCCTCGCCCAGCCTTGTTCTCTGTTTTTTTTTTTTTCGTCTTCACCATTAGGAACGAGAGAAAGATAATCCCGTGATTACTGTTTCGTGACAGCATCATCGTTCCGTTGTCGTCGTCGTCGTCGTCGTCTTCGTGTTGTAGTGTTTTGCTAATGATAGTTTTTACGACCGCCCCGACCGAAAACGACTTTTCAGCTTAGAGCTGCGAACTAGGGGATTTGCATCCACCTCTCCCGAACGATCCCCGGTCACCCTAATCCGGTCCTGGGGGGAAAACTAATTTTTCATTATGGTGCTCAAGTGGAAGCGAATCTTTTCGGTTAAGCTCTCGCCAGAAGCAGCTAATAAATAACACGTCTCAACCATATCTCAATTAGTTACGGCTTTTTTGGCAAGCTCCCGAAGAGAGAGATAGAGTCTGTAGTTGTACGTACGTACCTACCTCTCTAGGTGCCTGGTGCTTGTGCAGTAGTGTGCACGAGCAAAAGTGGCTTCCGGTGATTATTTTGTCTGTTTACTCGCTTGGCAGCTCGTTCGCGTGCAGCACAGATAAACTTCTTTTCGCTCCATTCGAGGGACAGCGGGCTGGAAAGGGGGCTAAGGCATTTGTCACTGAAAAGAAGACGACGGTAAGAGGTCGGCCACCCTATTTAACTATAATGGGATTATCTCGGCTCAGAAGGGATTTTCCGTTTCAACCATTCAAGCTGCTCCGGGGGACTAAAGCGCAATCCGTCCGTTCCGTTGTGAATGGAATCTGAAGATTTATGGCAACACTGACAAACGAGAGAGAGAGTGCTATTTTATATATATTGTCAGTTGTTATGACAAACATCAGTGAAACAACATCAAAACATGGTTCTCATATTTCCTCTCGGCATTGTGCAAAAGTTTTGAATAACAATCACATACGATGAAACGGCAGAAAGCACCCATCAAACACGTTATAGAGCCAGCGCACAGTCGTCCGGATTGTAAACTCATAAATCAACAATTCAGCGCACAACACGGAGTCGGTTGGAAATGGGTGTGGCCGCGTTTGCTGTCATTCATCCAGTTTATTAAAATGATGATGATATTCTCATGCCGCTGCTGGTCGACGTTTGAAGCGCTATAAAAAGAACCCCCTCCCGCCACTCGAAATGCGAATGGATGGAACGAGGTGCGAAATATGTGGAATAATAATACTAATAGCAGCCATAACATGCATGCATGCTTCGATGGCAGTGTTGCCAGATGAGTGGCATCAATGTCCAACGTAAGAAAACGACCAAAGATGGCCACACTGCCACACACCAACAAGGCAAAAAACGAATCACACACTTCGAGGGCATCCCAGTTCGAATGCTTGTTCCCGCAAACAAGAAGATGCGTGACGATGCCTGGAATTGAATCGAAAGTGGCATAAAATTTAATGCTCAAATAAAGTGCCGTAAATAAACTGGCGAGCAATTTTCGCGCGCTCGCGCTTAGTGTGTCAGTTGATTGCACCGGAGCTGGGAAAAGCAGGAGCGACAAATCACGCGCGTCATGTCCCTGGGGGTGACACCTAGCGGCAGTTCAGACAACGACGATTAACCTTTTTGACATATTGAAACGAAGGTTGGGTATCAACAGTCAGAGGTCGACATTGGTTGGACGGTTGATCTGCGAATTATCATTGCACGTTGTTCGGTTCGTAGCCTGTTTTGTGGTTACACTGGGGAGGGTGGGATGTGGGAGGGGTGGTGCAAGAGCACGACAAATTGGTGTCGTTTAATTTTAAATTAACGCCATAATGATAATTTTTTCCATTATCGAATTCCGGCCCGACGCGCTGGTTGCTCGTGATCAATGGGGACGGGTTGTTTGTTTGATTTATTTTTGATTCATAAATTGCACAGGTTGACGAGAATTGCCCTGTGAAGCGTAGCGCGGTTAGTTTATTCGGAATCACAGGAAACATGTACGCTGTAGATTGGAGCACTACTTGAACGGTGGATCAATTTCCTCTTCCCCAACCACACATAGATTAGTCGTGAACTAAAATTCAAACAATTTAGTTTTAATACAGCTTAATAATTATCAAAAATTATTGCAACCCCTTGGCAAGATTTGAAAAGTATTCTAAATTGATATTTATTTTTCAACACTGCAGGTTAATCTGCAAAAATGGCGAAATTTTTCTAGTTTTTATTGTGTAAAACCTTGGATCAAGTAAAGTAAATGATAACAGAGACAGCCTGATCAGTATAAAAGTACCGACAATATAAGTTGATAGAGTTAGAGCTTGCATGAAAGACAAAGTTACACGAGTGTTATGGAACAACCAGCTATCTGGAGAGGTGAGAAGAGGGAAAGTAATCAAACAAGGTTGTCCGTTATTTCCAATACTAAGGCCTGTACTCGAAAAAAAGGCACCATTTTTATCCGTGGGTAAAAATTGTTGAAAATCTGGTTATAACTAGTGAAGTGGATTGTTTACATGTGCAAAATTTCATAACGATCGGTTCAGTGGTTTTTGAGGTGTCATCGAAACAAGAAGAAAATCACCGGAGAATTTTGCGCGCCGCCATGGAAAATCCGACTGCGATCATGAGATGGATCGGAAGACAACTGGGAATCACCCATACAACTGTGTCTCGGTTGGTAAAATCGTTTGAGGAGTCCCAGACGACCGAGCGGCGGGCTAGAAGTGGAAGAAAATTGAAGACAGCTGACCCTGTGAAGGCCCGGAAGCTGTTTGATTCTTCCTAGTGTAATCCGAACCTTTCGATTCGCGACGCGGCTCTGAAAGCAAAGTGTTCCGCCTGGTTCGTTCAGCAAACCATGAAACGAGCTGGGCTTCGTGTATTCAAGGTCCGCAAGGCACCGAACCGGCGTGATCAACGAAACCGATGTTTGTGGTTATGGATGACGAAACTTACATCAAGGCAGACGCAAAGTAGATACCGGGGCTGGAGTTCTACGTTGCCACGGTTTGATTTTCCTGAAGATATAAGGAAGAAGAAAGTGGACAAATTCGCCAAAAAATACTTGTTCTGGCAAGCCATATGCCAATGCGGTAAACTGAGTAAACCGTACATCACAACGGGTACCATCAACAGCAAAATATACCGCACCGAGTGCCTCCAGAAGCGTCTGTTGCCCTTCCTGTGGTCCCACGGAGGCGTGACATTATTTTAGCCGGACCTGGTATCATGCCATTACGCGTGATCAACGTTGAATTGGTACAGAGAAAATAACGTTGTTTTTGTACCAAAAACCGCCAACCCCCCAAATTCACCAGAGATTCGTCCGGTGGAAAGATTTTGGGCTATAATGAAGGCAAAAGTTCGAAAATCGTCCAAAGTATTTAAGAACGAGCTGGAGTTGAAGAAAGAATGAATGAAAGTGACCAAAAAGGTCGGCTCCACCATTGCACGAAATGTAATGAGGGGTCTTAAGGGAAAGGCGCGGGCTTTCAGCGATGGAAAGGAAATTGAATAAAGTAATTATGCCAAAACATAATCCATATGTATAAGTTTATTCCTTGAATGCTTCAAGAAAATCTGACTTAAAATAAAATTTTGGCGAACACTTTTGTCTGGTGCATTTTTTTCGAGTACAGGCCTTATTTAATTACTTTTAAGGTATGCGCTAGGATAAAATATTTAGGCGTATGTCTTACAGCATCCTTGGATAGGTGATCAACAAATAGACAACGATGCGTAAATGCATATAAGACAAGTGGAGCAGTTTTAGATTTTTAGATCCTCTCTTGTGGATTTGGAAAGTTGATATATGAAACCCATCTATAATATACAGAACGAAAGTGGTAGTTTTGACAAAAAAAAAAATAGAGTAGGTATCGCAAATTAGGGAAAGCTTATATTAAAAAGTATCTTTAATCATTGTAAGAAACCAGCAAATATTTAGTTCAATGCAATAAAAACGTTGGAAAGAAAAACAATAAATAGGAGAGCAAGTGTAGAAAGAATCAGTTATTATAGTCACTTTCTGAGAAAAGAAGAATAACGTCCATTTAAATTAGCTTGCAAACTAAAATTCTACAAGAAAAAAAAAGAACGATCAAAGGGGGGCGACCCCGGCGTAGTGGTTAACATCCATACCTCTCACGCCAAAGTCACGAGTTCGAATCTCACCCCCGGACAAGTTAGGAAAATACCCAAAACGGTATTCGAGTGACTACGACGGGAGATGAACCAACCCAGGGCTGAAAATCTCGATAATAAAGGAAAAAAAAAAGAAAGATGAAGCCTAACGTGGAAAAAATCGCTAGGACAAGATATGACTAGATATAATGATATAAGTACTGAAGAATTAAAACAGTTGGCGAAAGACAGTAAAAGCAGAAGAAATATATAAGGAAGCAGATAGTGAAATTTCGGACACAATAATAAATAGGTGTAAATTTAGGAAGTTTTGGTTAACCGGTTTATTTGGGACTGTAATACCAATACAAAAAGATACATTATTCTAAAATATACAAAAAAAATATATAATCATGCATATACATATTATAAAAAAAATGTTAAAGTGAGCAAAAAATTACTACGCTATAAAATCACAAGAAATATAAATACTAAAATACAAAATTAATGTAATACGTTAGATATAACCCTTTTAACAAACGCTTTACAAAAAATAATAACAAAAAAAAACAGATCTTAACACTAAAAATACCTTTTTAAATACCAAACAAAAACAAAACAAAAATTGAGGTTTGACACTAATCGGCACATTATTGAGATGGAATAGAGTAATTGGGTTCATCACTAATTTTAATATTCTCGTTCTAGTTTAAATGAGATGAACGAAAAAGATTAAGCATGTATTAAAAGTATACATTTCTCTAAACTTTACTTTGAAGCAAAGCTACTTCACTTTCTTCGACCTACATGCCTAAAACATATGGTTAGAGTTGAGAAAAAAAAAAAGAACAGCAATCAGCAAACATGTCATACAAAAAACAAAAGAGCAACTATCAATCGAAAACGATTAAGTCAAAGGGTACGCATAACGACAGTAAATTAAACTAAATTCACTCAGAAAAACAAACTTTGCTTTTGTAATGTTATCCTTGGTCCTGACAGAAAGTTCTTAATAATAATTAAGAACAATAAATAACCCGTATCAATTTTACAATTTTACCTAGAGACAGTACGAACGTGGTGCGACATGAACTGTATGCTCTTGAATCCGGGAAAGTGTACCGTTTGTAGTTTTTCTAGGAAGAAGTCTCCTTTTATCTTCAGTTATTCCTTGGTTGCAAAGAGGCTGCAAAGAGACAACCAAGAAAAGGACCTTGGTATGATACTTGACGACAAACTCACGTACAAACCTACATATGTTCTATATCATAAAGAAAGCTTCTCAAAATCTCGGCTTCAGTCGCTGTACTGTTTGTTGGTAAGGTCCACATAAGAATCTCCTTCCTCGGTCTGGAACCTCATTTCCAAAATGGCGTATTGAGTCAATTCAACGACGTTTTATCCGATTAGCTCTTTGTAGACTGCCATGCAGGAACCCTTTCAACCTTCCGAGTTACGAGAATCGCTGCCTTATGATTAATTTGGACACTCTTCAAATTCGTCGTGAAGCCACGAAAGCACTTACTGTCGCGGATTTGCAGTCTTATTGAATAGACTGCCCTTCACTGCATCCCGATATTCCACTCCAGGTTTGTAGCCGTATCTTACAAAACACCTCCCTCCGTCTGCGGGATGAACTCTGGAATGATTGCGTTGTAGTGTGCCTTTAATTGTGTGTCCTCTGTTTTCGATTTTAGTATGTTGCGAGACTATACAGGGTGTCTGCAAATTATCCGTACAGACTTCGTCGGCATGCCTAAACACAACCAAGCGGATTAAACTAAGCATTCCTAAATGGTTTGATATCTTGACCCATTGCACAGTGGGCAAAAATGTAACCAATATCCCATTAATTTGGACGAAGCAGGGTAGGAGTCCTGAAAATAGCTTATCTTATGGGAAAAAAATGCGGGAAATCGAATGGTGTTGATCTCATTTAGGGTTGACCACAGTAAGTGTCCCGTTTTGCCCATTTCTCCCCTCATTTTGGATGCAAACTTTAATTGTTACCTTAAAACTAAACTTGATGCTACTATATTGAATCCAAATTCTCTGTAAATTAGCAGGAAGTGGTCCATTTTGTCCAATTTTACCCGATTCTCCCCTCGTACTTGAAAAATCTCATAGACCATGTGGTTCTGAAGATTGGTGCTAGTAATATTACTCTCACTTGAACTGTACTTATGTAAAAACGCCCGAAAATCGAATGGTTATGGTTTCGTATAGGGATGACCTGAGTTATTTTTCAAGTATGAGGGGAAATCGGGTAAAATGGACCAGATGCTGGCTCATGGAGCAATAAAGTCTATTAGTCTTTGCGATTGAACGACAGATGAATGGCCTTCTAACTTACTGGATTTGAAGTCAAGAGCCTGCAGTACACCACATAAATCACAAGAACATCTGAAATCGTATCTTTTAAACGTTCGTGGATAACTTCCCGAAACGTTGGACGGCGTGCATCTCAGCACGAGGCGGCCATTTTGAATTGAACAAATAAAACTTGTAATTTGCAAACATATTGATATAAAAAACTATTTGATTTTTTAATCCAACAATAACAGATAGTTTTAACACCATTTTGTTGTACGGATAATATTTGGACACCCAAGAAGACAGTTTTTGTGAGCGTTAAGATAGTTTTTTTTTCTCATCAGCTGAACTGTTCGGTAAAATTTGGGTATCTCAATGGAGTTCTTTAGTGGTATCAAAAGAAGTGTTTTTTGCAATCTGGATTGAAAATGGAATCAAACTCCAGAATTTCATCAATTAAACTATTTTAAGATAACACCAATTCATTAGCAAAATTTACCGTCCTAGTGTTCCTCGAGGAGATTTTGGAGGGGCCTTTAAAATTTTGAGTTGCGGTTCAAAAGGTGCAATTATTAAACGAAAAGGAAGGAAAGTTAACTCTACACACTACCAAAATCTCGTGTAAATTTCTGTCCCTGAGACCGACACATGCAAGCGTCCTTTAGCGCATAAGAATGTGTTGAAAGAGATGAGAAAATAAATTCAACCGAACACATCTTTTGTCAAATTCCGTATGTTTCAGTTTCAGGAGACATAATTTTACACGAAATCTTTCTTTACGTTCCCCGACTATTACATTCCCCGACTTTACGTTCCCGGACTATTTACAAACATGGATTAACACAAACATGGACTCGTGTAAAATTCATAATTTCTAAGTGTGTATCGAAGAACTATATTCAGGTCAAATAAGGAAAGAGTAGGAATGCGTTGACGTGATACTCACTCTATTGTGAGCCGATAATACCTCTGCATTCCACGAGAAATCCTTGGGATGTCGGATAACATGATTGGGTGGCACCAGGGTTGGTTTTGGTAAATGATAAACTGAATTCACACGGTGTTTAGTAAAATATTTAAATATTAGTATCGAATTCTGATTTGAACCGATTCATAGTCAGGATTGCTCATTCGATCAGTCGCGACGCTGAACAATACACAGAAAAAATGATGAATTTTAGCAGGCGCAATTCCAAGCCAGAAGAGGCGTAAACAACGAAATTTGCAATCTTTCCTGCGCCATACAACAATGTTTGCAATCTTTCATACAACAGGCTATATTCAGGCTTTATCTGACTTAAGTTTACATGCATTACTCCATTATTTTCTGCTCAATCTAGCGTTCCCTTTATGTGCATTAGATAACGCAGAAAATTCAATGTTTCTTTCAAACTATGTAGATAACCGAAATGAGAAAAATATTGTGCAATAAAGCATCGACACAATCGTTTACAGTCGATGCTCGAAGCAAACTCTTTTATTCGTAAATTTTCAATTTTTGCAACTGCATCAATTAAACTATTTTACTACTCGATCTAATATCTGCATCACCCACGAAGAACCTTCCAAAGAACAATCTATGCTAATCCATTTTAAATTACGATAGAGGGATGTGGAAACAATAAGAGTCCGTAGATGCATTTTGTGTCTTCTGGGAACTTTTTGATTCTGTTGATCGGCTCGGACTCATCGGTCTAGCATCAACCGGGGGGACATCATCTCCAATCCGCTCAACCATTGGCAATGTTTTGTGAAATAGTGGACGTATTATTATAATTCGACATAACTCAATGCAGACGTCTTTCAAATTTGGCATATCGACAGGCAATTAGTGGAGACCCATCTGGTACCTCATAGCAAGATGCTTGGAAGCGAGCAGGAACATTCGATGAGCCGATTTGGTAAAATCAGCTTCTCTAGAAATACCAAATTTAAAAGATATTCAAAGAATGCTCTAGTGAAAAAATAATTGGAATTAATTCACTGTTGATTGCGAAGCATTCAGAAAGAAAAATATACAAAAATCATCTTTTGCTAAAAACGAGAAGGCAGTATTTACACAATCACCTAAGAAAAATGAGAAACTTAAAAACAGTCCTAAAATACCGAGTAAAGTAAAAAAATCGTTCCATGAATGGTTAAATGTTAATGGTAAAAATGTTAATTAGTTGGGTTTAATCATCGTTGTAATATTTGGTTTCCAGATAACTGGTAAAACCCAACCACCGATATAACCCAACAAAAACCAAATAGTATGGTTAAACTGTATAAGACTTGAAAGGAAATTTGGAAATGACCAGAAAACCTAAATAATGGGCGAATGTTTTGTAATTATAAGGAAACTTTCCTCAATAATCTTCACAGCAAAAGTTCAAAAGATTCTGGAAGTGTAATAAAAATCGGAGACAATCCTTGATTGTTTAAATAACAATGTAATGTCGACAATGACCTAGATCATCTCCTAATAGATCCAGGTACCATGTACCAACAAAACTTAGAAGGCCCAAATAACGATTTGACCCTAGAAACTTGATGATTCGTGCTAAAAATAATCCCAAATAGTTTTTACTAATCTCAGCAATCGGCTGTCATTTTCGAATTTTAAATTCAGCGTTGACACGTGGCACTCATCTCAACCTCATTTCAATCTGGTAACCCTACCCCACTAATTCAATCGTCTTCGTCTTCTGTTTACAAACGAAAAATATTTATCGCTTACAATTCACACATTTTTTTTCCCATTCAACTCGCCTACTGCCGATGTCTTGTCTAGCACGTAAGTGTGCGTGTGTTTGTGAGTCTGTCATCATAACCATTTGTCAATTTGGGCACGCTGCTGTTGGTGCAGCCACCCATCGACGCGGCATTGTTCGGATTCCACCGTATTCACCCATCCATCAAATTGTCACCTCTTTCCCGGCCGCTTTCAGTTGGTTTGGCGTGGAGAGCGCGTGGGGCACGTAAGTCACACCTTAATTCATCATGAAAGGAACGCAAAAAAAAAATAAAAATTACTCAGTAATGAGCGGGAGTTGTCGGAGAATCCTGGGTGGAGAATGGAAGGAGGAAGGGTACACGCATAATTAACATAACAAAAGGCCCCGACACCACCGGGGGGTCGGAAGATGTACGCACGTGTGCATGTGAGATGTGGGGCAAAGGGGGACTATCATTGTGTACGCACATGCCACTGTTTTTTTTTTGTTCTCCACTTCTCTTTGTCAATTTTCTATTCCGATGAATGACTGTGGACAGGACAGACAACAATACCCAATCGGACAATCCTGCTCGTTTGTTATTTATGATAATTATCTCCGCGAGGGTATGTGTCATCATCACTATCATGGTCGTGGTCGTCGCATTGTGATCCGCGAGAGGGCGTGGGAAACTACCACCGTTCGATAAACAATCGATTGGTTTGTTTTTGGTGGAAATGTGTGACTAATTCGAAGGGGCGAAATAGGCACGAAGATGATTCTCCATGACGGTGAAGTTTGTTGTTTCAATTTCTAATCGAATTCGATTGTACGAAAATCATCTGGATCTCTGTGAAACTACAGCTGATCTGGTAATCTGGTAATAACGGAGTAGAAATCACGGGGCATCAATCATGCCCATACTACGCTGCTCTGAATGTTCTATAGCAGCATCTAAATAAATCTAGGAGAGGCCATTTTAAGACAGTAGGAACATTTTGAGTAAGCTTGCCGAGAAAATTGAAAGATTTTCCAAGGAATATTTGGACTAATTACTAATTACTTATTAATACGAAGATTCTACTAAACTGATTCAAATTATCACTTCCTGTATTCTCTCTGACTTTCTGTATGCCTTCTAGAAAACTTCCTCTAGATCCTTTCGGTCGGTAATTTGCCATAAAATGTAGAGGAAAACAGTGAAAAAAAAAAGCAGAGGATAATTTGAAACCTCAACAAGAAGAGAGAAACGTTTTTTGAGAAACTAGTGAAAGTAACTAGAGAATTATAAGAGAAGTCCACAAGAAAACCAACAGGTGTCCATAGGACCTCATAGTGTATGTATGAAATCTTACCAGAAGATCAGAAAGAGCTCTCAAGATTTGGTGGAATTTCATAGGCAGTAGTCACATTTGAAGACGTCCATGAACAGAAGATCCTACAGAAATTTGTCGAACAGCAATGGCAGATGTGAAAAGTCCCTCAAAAGCTTTTAAAAATGAGAAGAAAAAAAATAACGATCTGGAGGAATCTTTTATAGATGATCCATGAGATATGAAAGACTACAGTTCAACATTGGACACTGTTCAAAGAAACACTGTACAAATGTCTGGAGACATTTTTCTTCTAATTATTATTGTTATTCTTCTCCTTCATCGCTTAGGTGGCGTCTAGTCTTAGGCTGGTTCACTACCGGAGGAAGGCACCACCAAGCTATATATCACACTCTTGTGCCGTTAGCAACGGCTTTAAGGATGTTGCGTTGGAAATTCGGTGGATGTAAGGTTGACACAAAAAACCTGAGCACCCCTAATTTTGTAGAACTATCTTTCTTTTTTGTTGTCTGTTATTGATTAATTAAAGTGGTTCCCAGACAAGAAGAGTAAGGCATCCAAGTTTTTCTCACGAATCGCACAGATCCAAACTACTGGCACGCTGAGTCATCAAAATCGTTAAGAGTGGCCATGTTTTTTTATAATTAACGACGGAACCTAGGTTACGTCAGGCCTAAAATAGCTTCCTGCGCAGAAGTTTTATACGGCAACTGAAAGGGAAACTTTCGAATTTTACTACCAAATTTCAGGCTTGTAAAATGATTGTAAAATGAACCGGGACCACGAACCAGAAAATTTACGTGAACGAGTGTCTGTTATCGTTCCTGAAGCAACACGATTTTTACGTGCTGTTTTGGCCGGATTTGGCATCCTGATATGTATAACGCAAAAAGGCCCTAATGGTACTCTATAACAAAAACCCCTTCATCTCGCCAGGGCTCCGTCCAACCGAGAATTATTGGGCAATCGGCAAGCGGAACCTGAAGGAGACCCAAAAAAATTATATCTACGCAAATGGGGGTGCTGCGGTGAACAAACTGGACAAGGTGACTGTACACAATCTGATGGCAGTAGTTTAACAAACGGTCCGGTAATTTGGATTCGGTCAACCGAAAGTTTGTGTGTTATTCTTATTGAACTTAAAAAAATAATTTGGTATCTTCAATGAAGAATTTATTCAATTCACACGCATACATATTGGACCAAATGTTGATCGTAACACCTTTTACTTCACTTCCGAAGTGAAACGTAACCAGAGACTGGACTTGGGCGCCAGGTAGCAGTGACGCTTATAACCAAACTGCCGGTGTCGGCTGTACGATGTTCATTATAAAGGATTCTGGAAGTCTATAGGAAAGTCTGTGGCAAAATAATGGTAGTTGCAGCGCATTTCTCAATAAATCCTGGGAAGTGGAAAGGTTGTTAGGTTTTCGGAAACAATGTTCCATCGGTAACATTGATTTGATCCAGTCCAGCATGGTTAATATTAAAGCGATGGAGGCTTACTTCTTCCAAATTTCCACACTGGGCTATAATTTTTAGTATTCCTATAAGTTTATATCTGTTTTAAGAACAGCATTGACAATTGCATTGAGTTCTCCCTTAGCTCAGTCGGTAAATGCGCGGCTACAAAAGAACACCATGCCGGAGGTGGCTGGGTTCGATTCCCGGTCTGATCTAGGAATTATTCGTTAAGGAAAATTTCTTGACTCCCTGGGCATAGGGCATGATTGTACTTGCCACACAATAATATTAATACAAAAATGGTACATGTCATCGAGAGCTCTTAGTTAACAACTGTTAAAGTGCATTTAGAACACTAAGTTGAGAGCATGAAATATACTAATTGCGAAAGCAATTAGCTTGAAACGCTTTGAAAGAAAGAAGATTGAGAATTCCACAACGCAAATGTACCTAGAGAAATGTTGGAACTCCGTAAATGTTTAACGCAATATTTGCATTTGCATTTCGAAAATGTTGTGGACTGAAATAATGTTGATTTTTTTCGGAACGATCTCACCAATTCTTACTATTCGATCGAATATAAGTTTTTTTTCATAAAAAAAAACTTAAAGAACTAAAATTGTATCGAACAATAGAAATTGGTGAGATCGTTCCAATTAAAAAAAAAATCAAGAGTTCTTCAATCCACAACATCTTGGACTTAGTTTCCAGTTTTTGTAAAGCATATAGATTGGTTGTATTATACCTATTGGTTACTTTTTGGCAAATTATTGCCTCTTGAAATTAAATCAAACAGCAACTAGCGTTTAGTCATTAATTTAAAAGGAACTTCATCATCCACATCAGAATTCAAAAGCTGTTAAAAATGTAACCACTGCGGGGTAGGTTGTAGCGAGTGGGATGTTAGGCAAAGATTGACGTCCATGGTTCGAGTACCATTGGATACATGCCCTTTCGCTCAATTTTCAAAAAACATCTGTTAATTTTCCTACCTGCCGCACTCTGACGGACCTTTCAACACTTTCTCTTCACATCTTTCATTCTAGCCAAAAACATTGTTGTTCACTCTTGGTGCCTCATGGTGATGAGCGAACATCTCCTTCTAAATCATAATCGTTACTCCTCGCACGGAGAATACATAACATAACAATTTAATGTAGAATAGAAGTGTTAAAAATTGAGCGAAAGGGCATTGGAAATGTAGTACTCGAACCAACGACGTTACTATTGCCTAACATCCCACTGCGGGGTAGGTCAAGGGACGGACGAATCCGCCACCTCAACAGGCGGACACTAAAGGAGTGTAAATCAATACTAGGGGAAGCAGCAGTCCGTCTTTGCGAACCAAACCCCATCCCCCCAAAAGTCCACAAACCTAGAAACGACATGAAGGAGATTGTTTCATCTGTAGGATCTCCAGCCCATAAGCTAACAAAATGGCTAGGAAAAGAATTTCAAGGTATCTCCGAGCAATTCCCAACAAGCTCAGTTCGTAGCTCTCAGGAATTTATACAACATCTACAGTCATCAGGTGATATAAATGATAAAAAAGTAATGGTATCTTTCGACGTCACGGCCCTTTTCCCTAGCGGCAAAATGCATGCATTACATCTAATTCGTACATGATTGAATTTCTCGCGGACCAGCCAATCGCTGCTCCTCTTCTATCGTATCCGAACATGTTCTTGTTGCTTCTGGAATGGCAAAATTCAAGTGAAAGTTTTGACTTTATTTTCCTTTAACTCTCTGCTTCTCATGGATCACCATAGCCTAGAGAGAATAACCACGGATTGAAACCTCTCCCTCCCAATGGTCGCGCTTATTTTTATTTAGGTTCACTTCGAGTCGATAAAGCAGAAAAGTCAACAGTGCATGCTATGGTGTAAGCACCAAAAAAGACACTTACCTCTTTTCACTTTTCAATAAAATTGTCTCAGTTCCTAGTATTGCTGTCGTACAATGCACGAACATTCGTTGTTGAATATACAAATGCCACAATCCTTTGACAGCGTATGTGGTATTGTATACGAAGCCAGCTTCATAAATAGTACAAATCATTTTCGTTACCGAAAACACAATTGAGTGGTATAAAGTAAATCTTTTTTTTAGTGTTTGTTCTTTCTGTTCGTTATCGAATTTCACTTTCATGGTTGTACCTACTATTAAATCATGTTCAAGATGACTTTTGCATATAATCGTTATAATAACCATGAAAATGGTGGAATTTACAACGTTAATGGCATTCTTTACTGAGGTCATGGTAAAAAAGACTATTTCAGTTTTATAGCAAATGTTGAATCAACTATTATTGTTGGTTGTTTTGAGCATGACCATAGTCGGTTGAAAATCACTATACTGCCATAATCATTCTACCGCCAATAATGATAAAATTGACCATCATTTTTTTCTTTGTGTATAAATGCTGCCTACCTGGCAACCCTGCCATCTACTCTACCGACCGCACCGCGCACAAAAAGCGTAGCATAAATTCATTCTGATTGTATTTTAATTTGTAAAAGCATGTTGCCCCGAAACGGTGGCCATTTCTATTCCTACCGTAGCAATAATCCTCATCCCGACGGCCAAAAACAACCCCCGCGATATCCCACACGAGGTCGGCGCCGTGGTCGAAAAGGGGTAGCCATTTATTTACAAAACGCTCGTTTTCAAAACCAGAGCAAAGCAAATTTCGGTGCCGGTGGAATTTCAGATATTTTCACCTGCAGCACCAGTCAGTGTGACCATGGCCACGCGGTGGTTATTTGATTTGATTCTGTGCGCGGCGGAGGGCTGAGAGGCACCACTGTATCCAAGGTTTAACCGATCGAGCGCATCGCAGCCAACATATGTGTATTATATTGCATTTATGATTTGCGAAGGAATTTTACACTCCGGTCGAGCAGGTCCGTCTAGAAGTCGTAACCCGCTTTTTATGGCATTGTACACCCCATTAAAAGAATCGAGGTAAATGATGCCATAAAAATCGATTCCGACGGCGCACGGTTGCGCGAGATGAATGCATAAGTAGGTACTTTAGTGATGCTATAAAAATAGATTGCTACCAGTTGATAGTGCGATTCGCACGCGGCGAAACAGAACTGGTTCAAGAGCGATTGGCCGTTTTTTGCGCAGTGCAAAACCATTTGAGGGCGACGAAAATTAGCTGTTGTTGGTCGGTGGTTAATTAGCACTACCATAGCCAACGTCGCCGTCAAGTGGTTTTACGATTGTCGCTTTTTTTATTGACCCGCAATTATTGTTTTAGAGGAGTTGCAAAATTATGGCCCCGTCGTAAAAGAAACGGCACCCCCGGTGTAATTGCTGTTGTTGAGTTTTTAAAAGCTGTTTACTTTCGACATGTGCAGCTCCGGTCGGAAGAAGAATGCTGCTGCCCGATCGGATGATGTTTTCGCTATAAAATGGCCATAATTGCCTACGCTTCAGTTGTTAAATCGTTGGTTGCTACTAAATAGTTGCTGTAATGTCTCTATAATAATTTCCGGTAGGGGTTGAACACGTTGAAAACAATCGTAAAAACTTCAAAAAGCCAAACCGTTCTCAGCGAGGGAGTTCCATTTGATCTGTTCCGGGAGTAATAACGGGAAAAATGGAAATTACACGATTCGATGAATCACTGAGAGGATCAAAGGCTGGGAAGAGAAAAAAAAGGTTGAATGGTTTTTTTGTTGTGTGTGTATGTGTGTTTGTAATGGGAAAAAAAGCTGATGATAACAGAACGAAAACAAAACCAACGGAAATTGCATGGTTTATGGCAAACGGCCAAACCCAGCGGACGGAAATATGGCGTGGCGGATTAATTTCAATGGATTGTCACAGGATTCAGATGTTTTTTTTCTCGTTTGTTGGTGATGGGGCATATGCCGGAGCTTTAATGAGAAATTTAATCTTTGATGTTTGAGGTTGGTGATTGCGAATGACCGGCGGGTAGGGAAATAGTGTGGTGGTGTTTCTGGAGAGCAGAAATTGGTTTTTACTATTCAGTTGGGTAAAATACCTATGCGAACATGTTGAATCGGCGAAATCCATGTGTAATATTAGAATGACAAGCTTTTAGGCACTTAAAGGAACTTGGAGCCAAATTCTTGTCGATTTAATGCCTCCTGAAATTGATATGCGAATCGGATTTTTTTCACTTAACTTCCAACGCACGCTTAACTAAAAACACTAGTTTTTTAGAACCATACCCATTGAGGTTTCACTTCATTTCGTGTTTTCAAGGACAAGTTTATCAAAGTTTAAAGTGGGTTCTCCTCCTCATCAGAATAGAGTTTAACAACCTTTGATTGCCCTCACACGTTCCTGTATGAAGAGCCAAAAAAGTATTTGGTGGACGATAAGCAAAGTCACCTAAACTTATCCACGGGTAGAAAAGAATCTCTTTCCAATAACATGATCAAACAATTGGTCAAGAAGCAAGCCGTCTGATAGTAAGATACCCGAATGAGCGGGAAGAAGAGCCCACCCTTTATCCACAAAACCGTAATAATAGGGAGTTGGCATTCCCACTCTCCCCATCAAAATCGTTTCAATAGGGTACCCTGATGGTCCCTCCCATTCGCCAGCCTATTTTAAACCATCAATGGAAAAATAACGGATGGGTAGACAAGTCTTTGTCATGACACATAGATTAATCTATATGATTTTCAGTTAGTACCAACCTTGAAAAAATACGTGTATAAATTTGACAACTGTCGGATCATTAATTTGTGATATATAGTGTTTTGAGTGAAGCAACTTTTGTTATTGTGAAAAATGGATAAACATTGCAACGCAGGTGTTGTTCTAATGGGATGTTGGATCGGAATAAATAAGTAAGTAAATATTTGATTTCGCGGAACTTCTATGATTCACTCCGTAGAAATATTTATGTGAAACTTTATTAAAATTTGCTATGGGTATGGGTATCAACACGATTAGGTATTGCACTTATTCTCACATTCACACAGTTGCTCAATATTTATTTCTTGCTAAAAGTAAAGCTCTATCCAACGCGAATCGCTACCACAACAGAACAACTGTTCAGAACAGTACTAATTGGAATGTACAGGGAATGTCATTAAAGAATATCAAGTTCGAAAACCACAATGTTGTCCGTGGTAGGGAATTTCTTGATACTTGCCGGAACGCAACTTTCTTCAAAAAGTACCAGCACCGTTGGATGAATTTGTACACCTTTTCCACTTATTTGTAAATTTTTAAATACTCAAGCAAATATAAACAGAAGTCGTAAAAACCTGTAAAGAAAGGTCCATTAATTATGTCACGCAGTAAGGGGGGATAACAATTTGAAGGTCCATATAACAAACGTGACGAGGAGGGGGAGGGGGGGCTATAAAAATCATTTTTGCGTGACATAATTAATGGACGTTTCCTAATTTATAAATGCAAAAATCTCCAAAATCCATCAAGAAACGATCGAGTTATAAGCGTACATTGTTTCAATTTTTCGAGACGGTTGTCATTTTTAGAACCACTATCTACCACGCTATTGTTGCTGTAAGCTTGTTTTATTCGGAATAATATAGAGACCTTTTAAATTCCCGAGCCGTATTTGAAATTGTACACAAGGTTTAAGCTATGCGACGAAGGGAAAACTAAAACTACAGACTACAGACTTATTCGCTTCTGGATGGAGCCGTCGGTAATTACAAACTATCGAACGTAGTTGTTTCACTGCTTTCGTCATGGCAGCCGTAAACGAACTGAAAGACCTGTCAATTTTGTTTTCTGTCTATGGCCTACTTTTAGTTTTTGACGATTCATTGGTGGACCTTCCAGCAGAAGGCAATATGAACGCATGAACAATCGGTGAACTTTGTCTCTATTGTTTAATAAAAGCGTTATGTAATAAATTAATACTAATAAAATAAAACTAATAAAATGTTTGTCTCTCCTCTTTGAAGGTCTTGTTTGTACCGAACGCTTTTAAGAAAATTCAAATGCTGCCTATTTATTTTTGACTGACGTTTCTGCCCATTTAGGACCATCTTCAGGTATAGTACTGTATCATCCAGTGTTGTTTATGCGGGAAAGTTCCGACCACATGACAGATACCTATTCTACAGAACAACACTGGATGACAAAAAACTGTTCCTTTTGATGCCTTGCTGAAGGTTCTAAATGGATCGAAACGTCGGAAAAAAATTTGCAGAATTTGAACTATGTCGAAGACTGAAACACCATCTCAAACGCTTATCATTTTCATTTACCAGTCGATCAAAACCAATCAAATTTAAACCAAGAGCAATGTTCTGTAAGTCTTTATTAAATTCGAAATTTTTAGAGGAGCTTTTGGCAACATGTTCAATTCACACAATGCTATCAAAATTAATTGAAATCTAAATAATTCTCATGTTCCTGAAACTGAACACCAAACTTAGCAGCTTCAGGATATAAAAAAATTGATGAATTCTCTTACGTGACAAAGTAAACATGCGATGATCTAGGCTGCTTCTGACCTCTGGATTCAACTCGTGGTATTTGTTGGGGTACCGATTTATCACGTTCCTCGCATTGTTTCTATTGTTTCTGACCAGATAGAGAGTTTATTGAGTTCTTCACATATTTCTGGTAAGTCCTGGAAGCTCCATATAGTGTTTTATGAAATCTTCATACAATTTTTTTGAAATATACTTCTGAAAAGTCTCCTAAATTTTATTGGGGAGAGTTTTCTGAAGAGACTGGACTGAAAGTTCTTTAGAGCTTCTTGAATGGTTCTGGCTTGCTTCATGGCTTTTGAATGTCTTGCTCTGGGAAGTTTCTAAAATAGATCTGGAAATGTCTTCCCAATAAATAACGAAAGCTTTCCCATGCCTCTGGATGATTTTCCGATTCTTTAAGTTCTCTTTTTTTTAGTGCGTTTAAGAGAAGATCCTTTTCTTCAGTATTATGGTTATGATTCCTTACAAACGACTTTGTAAAAACCCTCAACCCTGCTCTTAAAGTCTCCTTGTTATATCTGGAAAGCTTCAAACAAGATTTTGGGTAGTCTCTAAAATTGTTCTGTGAAGTTTTCCTTAACACGTTTTCTAGATGCTTTTAGACATTCTCTAGGGTGGTTTTGGAAGTCCACTTTGAAAATTCTGGGAACCATTTCAGAAGCTTCTCTATTCTAATGTCTTCAAACAGCATTTAGTGGATTCAGTCTTCGCATCTCGCATTGCAATCAGACCAAGACCAGTGTGGCCTCTGCTGTACACAGAAGTTGTCTCCATTGTAATCGGTCCATGGCTTTCTCGCTATCTGCAGAGAGTCTGCAGGTCGCCTTTTACTTGATCGATCCACCTTGCTCGTCGGTTCGCTTTTGAGAACCATTTTAACAGGGCTGTCGTCCCAAATCCTTACAGCATGCCCAGCCCATCGTAGTCGACCGATTTTAGCGATGTGTTCGATGAGAGGTTCTCCCAGCAACTGATGCAATTCGTGGTTCATTCGTCTCCTCCAGGTTCCGTCTTCCATCTGCACGCCACCGTAGATCGTACGCAGCACCTTCCGTTCAAAGACACCAAGGGCGCGTTGGTCCTCCACGAGCAATGTCCATGTTTCGTGACCGTAGAGGACTACCGACTCTAATTAATGTCCTGTAGATGGTCAACTTTGTAGTTCGGCGAACTTTGTTCGATCTTAGCGCCCTTCGAAGTATAAAATAGGCACGATTGCCAGCCATAATGCACCTTTGCATCTCTCTGCTAGTGTCGTTATCGGCGGTCACCAATGAGCCCAGATACACGAATTCGTCTACTACCTCCATGTCATGAATTCAGTCTACAAAACTTAATTATAAGACATCACCGTTTTTGTGTGCTGATGTGGAGACCTCATAAATCGCATTGTTGAACATGCAAAACATCAAGACCTTAACTGAAGAATGGTTTGGAGTGCCGTAGACAGTCTGAAAACACTGTCATATGACTATAATTGTGCAATAATGTCCAACGGAGCTTTATCAACTCATAAGAACGATTGAGTCCTCGTAAATCGCCTGGTTGATCATGCAAATCCTAAACTCAAGAATAGTTTGGAGAACCGTAGATATTCTAAGAATACAGTAATATGTCTGCAATGATGTTGAGATTTCTCTTGTGGCTTTTACAGCCAAGAAGTACGGTCAGAATACTCTAAACTTCCTTGTCGATCATGTACAATACCAAGATCTGAACTCAAGGATAGTTTGGATGATCTAGATCATCATTGTGTTCGTAACCATACCTGTTCGATTTTTTCTCTTATTTTTGAACAAGTTTGCAGAACAAAGTTCCTCTATAACTCTAAAAGTCGAATTTTGACAGGAAATTTAAATCTTAGGTCATATATGTATGACTCATCTGTATTGAATTGGATATACAGCTGTGAGCTTTGGTCACCCCTATTCTTGTGGGCTTCCCTTAGGTCTTCAAATTGTTTCTCTTTATCCTGCACAACTACTTGGGGATTCTCTCATATTTTTTGGATGCTTCTTGACAATTTCCTAATTACTGTATTCAAATCGTCTTGGGTCTTGATTTAACGAATTTTCCGAAAGGCTTTACTTAAGGTGTGTATCGAAAAGTAGTTGCAAACATTTGATACGTAATTGAGCTTGAACTAGTTTACTTTTCAAAGTTCGGTTTGTTTCTTTTCATTATCATAGTTCATTTGCGAATTGTCGCTGATTGAAAAGGATGTAAAGTACCAAAAGGTCAACGTGCATCCATTAAGTTGAAAACAAGTAGTTGAAAAGATCGGTGAGCAGTACACCCTGCAGGATCTGCCTAGAACTGGACGAGTAGCCGGTTACAGCAATCCCGAATTGAACCAACACGTCGTCGATTACGTTAAGGGGAACGTTTCAATCTCTACTCATGATTTGGTCAAGAAATACAGGACCAGTATAACTTTGACCAGAAAAGAAATGATTTAAAGAAATACAGGAAGAAGAAAATACCAAAGCAATTTCCGGAGCAGAAGTCCCGGGCCTAAATGTGGGCCCGAATGCTGTACATCTGGGTTTTGGACAATTCCTCCCAGTGTGTTCTGATGGGCAACGCAATGTTCGTGAAAGAGGATTTCTGAAAACTGGCGTGACCCCACACAAAATCGGTTGGGAAGAGTGTCCAAATTGCAGATACCACTGTTGCGACGTAAACAATCGATGAGAAACATTTTGTATACGTGGAATCTTCCATTTTCTACACAAAAGGAACAAAAAATGTTGAAATTTACCGAAACGAGTGCTTGTAGAAGAGGTTGCTTCCACTATATCGGAAGCTTGAGATTCCTTTTCTCTTCTGGCCGGATCTGGTTTCTGTCCACTTACCCGATCAACTCTACAGTGGTTTTCTGAAAACTACGTTGATTTCGTTGAAAAAGATATGCTCCCACCAAACTGTCCCCAACTGCGACCGATCGAACGCTACTGGGCAATCGTCAAATGGAAACTCAAAAAGGTTGATGCAGTGGCATCAGAACATGTCATACTTCAAGAAAAACTGGTCAGTTGTGTGCGGGAAGTGCACAAAAACCAGTGCGTAGAAACTATAGATCATATAACTGAAATCTGAAATCTGATTAATTAGCTAGTTAAATTGATATTTTAACATGTTAAGCTGTCATTAAATATATTCCTATGAAAATTTGGGATTTTTTTTAGTTTTATTTCAATTTTTGAATTGTTTACAAAAAAACTTTTCGATACACGCCATACTCCCAGAAGTTCACAGCATCTAAGAACTTCTTATTCCATAGCTGCACAATCTCGTTTAAATAACTGTTACGTGACTTATATAAGTCACAATCAGGTTGCTGCAACCATTTATTATAGTTGAGTGTTTTTTTTTATTGATTCGCAAACCTGTTTTGCTCCCTATGAAAATAGGACGGCAAAGTTCTTAAATTTTCTTTTTCGTTCTGTTAGAAACAAGGTCGGCACACATTTTGTCCAGTAAATCAGAAATAAGTACCCAGAAACCGATAAAAGCGATTATCAAAAATAAGGGGTTCGAATTAATTACTTCATCAGAAATGTCTCTCAGCTTCTAGTGAAATAGTTCAAAAGTTTGAGTTTTGGCCTTCACGCTGAAATTGTGAAAATTTTCGTAATCGATGAAATATTTCAGTGGGATAAACTCGAAAACAATCTGGCAACACTGGCCCGAATACGGTGGTGTAGTTCGGTCCCATGTAGTTGTTTGTTCCTGTTTTACGCTGCTGCGGATGGACGCGCACGGGAAGAACTATTTTCCAATCCGGGTCCGAGGCGAAATCGGTTTTCCAATTAGTTTTTCATTTGCGGTGGAATATTAAACGAACAATTGTCGATGAATTCTAACCGATTCGATTGTGGTGGCAGCCGCCAATCCGGTGGAATGTGATCGTTGGTGAGAGTTGTGGTTGATTTTGCTCGTCGAACGCAACCTTGGAACGGAGTTGTGCTAATGGGCACTCATTTTTGCAGTTTGGCAACGTGCTATAAATATTTTTGGCAAAATAGTTTATAGCATTCTGTTACAGTTATCCTCTCCGGACATTAGTGGCATACCATTGGAAATTTCATTGAATATTGCACTGCTAGGGGTCACATGTTAGCACCGTCACCATCATCGAAATAATTACGTATTCCTTTTTATTACACCATTAACATACGCACGGACCTGATAGGTCGGCCCTCACCTTGTGTATTTACCAACACACAACCCCTGTTCATTTCACCGCTGAAAATGTGAATGCGATCTATGTGCGAGGATTTTCGGCAATTTCAGCGCTTCCACCCTCGGTTCGCATACCGGCGCTTCGTCGTCTGTAGGAGATTAGAAAACGAATGGCTCCCTTGGGAGCAAATTTGAAAGTTGCCGGGGCAGGAGAAGATTGAGTTTAATTAAACTTTTCTCGTAGTCGTCGTCGTTGGCGTCCTCGTCGACGTCGACGTCGTCAGCGAAAAATCAGTTTACTCTATCCTACCCTCCGCCAGGTTCTCTCTTCCCGTCCCTCGAGGATTGGTAATTTGAGTTAATTGGAAATACTTGCTGCGTTCTGACTTTTTCCTACTTCCCCTTAGTTGAAAATTAAGATTTAATGAGCATGCTTTTTGGCCGGAAGGCAACTGGGGGGATAAATGTTCTCACCACCGACCAACAGATGGCGCGGCACTTGACGGTGTTTAGCTTTGTCTCATTTAAATGACAGTTGTACTCATTTTTTTCTCTCTCTTTTGCTTCTTTACAGGTAAGCTGACCTTCCCGTTCGATAACACCGATTGAGGTTATGTAGTTGTTGCTGTTACATCGCAAAAACACTGGTTTTCGACTCCTTGTTTGGGTTTGTTTTTTTTTCTAGCAGCAGCAGCAGCAGAAAATCCATGTTCGGTTTTGTGTAATCACTGTCGGACAGATCGCGCCGGAATGGAGTGCAATTAAAATTAATTACCGAGGGTGAATTAATTACGACAAAATTTGTTATCAGGCAACGAGTGGCGGCCAACAAGCAGTCAAGAAACAAATCCCCTGCCAACAACCATTGCAATAATGCCCTGTGGTGTCCGATTGCACGTTCCTCTGAGGCAAATCGGGAGGAGATACACGATTGCAGAAATACAACAACAACAAAAATAACAAGAAAGAAACAGTACAAACCAAGCACAAAAAAGGCAACGCAAACGCAAATGGATGTTGAGAAAATGAATAAATTTTCAGCTCAAGTTTGGTCCTTGTCGCGGTTGTACGGTGCAAGCGCATGCAAGTGCAGACGAACGTCAGCTTTAGACTGGTCTGCTGGTCCTGTTTCGCTAAGTACAGGTTCTAACCTTCAGATCTATTGTGGAAATTTCAGGATGCTTTCTCATTTGGAAAATTGTCCTTCCAAAGGAGTCGATAGCCCCGAACCAGCCTACCCCCTTTCGCGGGGACAAGCTGTACGATGTTTAACTTTTGACTTTTTAGTAATACTGATTGCCGTTGTGTTGCATTTGTGTATTGGTTGATTTCTACCCTTTTTTTTCCTTCTACCCTGCTATTTCGCTGGATACTTTAGGTCAGGTATGCATGTTTTTTACTCTGCCCAGTCGCGCACATTCGTCGCTATCAATTTTACCTTTATTATCCACACAAATCACGTGCTACTTCTTCGGAGCTGCGGCAACAACAAGCCGTGTGTGTGTGAGAAGAGACTCCAAGCAAGTCGTTTTCGTACCTTATTTATGGCCCGATGTGTCAGCCGTGGGCACTTCTTTTTTTTTCCCCGCGCGCCCTCTTCGAACTCAGCTGGCCCCGGTTGTTGTAATACAATTTATCGGAATTTGCACCGGAGAATTTGGAAAATGTTTGAATATTGACGTTTATCGAAGCATCGCGGTCAGAACAAATTTCCCGCTGAGATTTGACCTCACGCTGAATGCCGGGTGCAGCAAATCGTGACTTATGGTGTGTCCGAGCGCGTTCAGAGGCCCAAGATTTCTAACCGCAGCAAAACGTGGTGTGGCTTCTGGAATACAATGCGCAGGAAGATTCAAATCTGCGCGAAAACAAGAAGCCTCAGACCCGCGGGTCGGCATTTTACCTTGCCTGGGTTTTTTCCTTCTTTCTGCAGTTTGCCCTCAACCGTCGGGGTTAATTCCATGACAATTTTTTTTTTGTCTGTTTGAGTTGATAAAATCTGCGTTTGTTGTTGGTTCACAGCATTGAATTGAGTGAGATTCCGAGAATTTGGATGGTGCTTTGGTGTCCAATGTCGAAGTGTTGAATCGACTTTATGTTAGTGCGAAATGAGCATGAACATGGTCATTGATAACAATTCGTGATTGTCATCCGGTGATTTGCGAGAATTGTACTCAATTTTTGTACTGCAAACTAAGGCCGAGAGACACTGTTTTCTGCATTGAGTGCATTGTTATTTAGTTGCTGGAGCGAGAAATGGAACTCTTACAATAAGCCATAGAAAGCTAGGACTATAGTTAAGCCTTAAGTCCCAACCGTTTGAAGAGAAAAGGAGCATCACTTAACCTTCTTAGCTTGGATGCTCCCCTGATGTGTTCTGAAAACAAAACTCTTCATATACTCAACAAACTTCCCAGGTCGCTTCTCCGGAGGTAAATTAAAGTTAAATCAAATCTTATCAGAAGTTAAAGGCTACACAAAAGATTCGAAGATACTTTTCTAAAGTTTCATCGGATCTGTTTTTACTCTAAAAAAAGCTTCATCTAATACACCCCTTCCCTAATTTCCATGATACGTCCCAGAAAATTGATTTAAGTTATTCCGGAACTTTTGCGGAGTTCCCAGATTTTTGCACAACTTTAATTCCACACCATTTGTATCTTACAATGTAGGAATTTCATATTTTCGATTCGAAGTGTTCTTTTAAATCCTGAAAAAGAACAAAAAATATCTGAGAAGTTCTTTCAAAACATTCGTGGTGCTCGTGAAATTCCACAGAAATTTCCTAAAAAGTTACATAAATTAGGAACAAAACGAAATAAATCGAATCTGTTTTTGCTCTTAAAACATCTTAATCTATTACACCCCTTTCCCTGATATTGACAAGAAACAATCCCGAAAATTCAGTGAAGTTATTCCGGAACCACCAGAATTCGCCAAAACTTCAAGATCCCACCGTTTCTACCTTATAGCGTTGGAATTTCAAGTTTTCGATTCAAAGTGTTCTTCAAAACTCTGGAAAATTCCAGAAAATATTTCGAAATATAGAAAAATAAAAAAATATAAAAATATCGAAACATGCTCACAGAATATTCAAACAAGTACCTGAAATGCCCTTAGAACAGTTCGCCGAACTCCAAAACAGGTTCCTAGAACATTCATAAGAATTTTATCGATTCCAATATAAACTCTACTTCCAAATCAGTTCACAGAACTGCCCAGGAAGTTCACAGAACAGAAATTAGGAAAAAGATCTCAGAATATCCAAAGAGGTTCTCAGATCTCCCCAAAGTACTTCCTAGAATCTTCCTAGAAGTCGCCAATTATCCAAACATGTTCCCAGGATATTCAAACAAGTTCTCGGAATATTCAAACAAGTTACACAAAACTTCCTCGAACAAGTTCCCTCGAACAAAAGAATTTCTCTGAAATAAATATAAACTGCACTTTCAAACAAATTCACAGAACTATCCAAGGAGTTCCCACCACTGTC
This sequence comes from Aedes japonicus, assembly GCA_034211315.2. Classification (NCBI taxonomy): domain Eukaryota; kingdom Metazoa; phylum Arthropoda; class Insecta; order Diptera; family Culicidae; genus Aedes; species Aedes japonicus. Next base: position 158,954 of record JASCZW010004766.1, read on the forward strand.
CAAAAACTTCACGGAAGTTTCAAACTAGCAAGCAGGGCAGAAGTTCCAAAAAGTTTTCGGAATTTCGAATGAAGTTCTCAGGACTCCCAAA